>PVHY01000433.1:0-55827 GCA_004024945.1 Uropsilus gracilis | reverse complement strand
TAAAAAAAGAGAATATGGAGGACTAACTATTCCAGACTTCAAGCTATACTACAAAGCCATAATACTTAAAACGGCTTGGTACTGGTACAACAACCGACAATCAGACCAATGGAACAGAATTGAGAATCTGAAAATAAAGCCACACACATGTATCCAATTAATCTTTGACAAAGGAGGGAAAAACTTACATTGGAACAAAGATAGTCTCTTCAACAAATGGTGCTGGGAAAACTGGACTAAGACATGCAAAAAAATGGACCAAGACATCTCTCTTACACCATGTACAAAAATTAATTCAAAATGGATAAAAGACTTAGATATCAGACCTAGAAACCATAACATACATAGAGGAAAACTTGGGCAAAACCCTCCATGAAGTACAATTCAGAAATCCCTTTCTGAAATCATCTGCAGAAGGCAAAAATTTGAAGGAAAACATAAACAGATGGGACTTCATCAAACTAAAAAGCTTCTGCACGGCAAAAGAGACAACAGAAAAAACTAAAAGAAGCCCAACCAAATGGGAAAAAATTTTCGCCCTACAAAAGAGTGATAAGGGATTAATAACACTGATCTACAAGGAACTCACATAACTAAACAAAAACAAAACAAGATGCCCAATCAAAAAGTAGGGAGAACTAAAAGGACATTTCTCCAAAGAGGAAATAAAAATAGCCAACAGACACCTGAAAAATTGCTCAATATCACTAGCAATCAGAGAAATGCAAATCAAAACCACAATGAGATACCACCTTACACCAGTAAGAATGGCCCACATCAAAAAAACAGGCAATAACAAGTGCTGGCATGGATGTGGAGAGAAAGGAACACTCTTACACTGCTGGTGGGAATGTAAACTCATCCAGCCACTATGGAAAGCAGTATGGAGAACCCTCAAAATAATGAAAATGGAATTACCATTTGACCCAGCAGTCGCACTTCTGGGAATCTACCCAAAGGAGACTTCAATGAGGGTACAAAAGGACACCGGTGCTCGGATGTTTATTGCAGCACTATTTATAATTGCAAGGACATGGAAACAACCCAAATGCTCCAGAACAGATGAGTGGATGAAAAAGATGTGGTACATATACACAATGGAATATTACTCATCAATTAAAAATGACAAATTTGATGAATTTATGGAAACCTGGATGTACATAGAAGAAATCATTCTAGCAGAAATAAGTCAGATAGAAAGGGACAGAAACCAAATGGTCTCACTAATATATGGTCAACCAAATGAAACTGCACAAGGGGAGAATGGGGACCAGCTGGAGCAGGTGGGAAGGGGAGGTGGTGGGTTACCCCCAGGGACTGAAATGATGTGAAATATACATAAATAAATAAACTATTAAAAAAAGAAAGAAATGATAAAAGATATTAAAAAAAAAGAAAAAGAAAAAGTCAGAAGCCAAAAAAAAAAAAAAAGTTAATTTGAGGGACGTTTGCCATTTCCAAATTTCTTGTTATCAATCCATAAGGAAATACCAAAAAAGTAATTCTGGAGTTAACTTTTAGAAAATTGTACAGACACTTTAAAATATATGAAATACAATAAGTAAATGGAGATTGTATTTTGTACTTTTAATTCATTTTCAATTTAGTGTTTATTGAGTTTTATATAATGAATTGAATTATATTTTTTTTCAAATGATCCTTCACAACAAATAGTCTTAGACATTTTTTAAAGTGTATTTTTTTAAAGTGTATGATCCACTGTGTTCCATTGTAGTAATAGTGCATGGTTTACAGGCTAAAGACTGATTCAATATTTATTTTTATACTAATTTTATAATTAGTGTTACTGGAGCTCTAAGCTAAGTCTAGAATGTCCTGTATGTCAAAGTGTTAGAGAATAGCCTATGTGTTAAAAAAAAAAAAAATAGCATGCACTTCCAAACTAACAAATTCAATAATTTATGTGATGAAAGCACGCAAATTACCAAGAAATATATCAAGGGATCTAATATCTAACTGAAAAGTATCATGATTAATGTTAGAAATTCAAAGCTAATTTTGCACAATTTCTGTCTTAAACAAGTTTATGATCCCAGGGAAACACAGGGACAATTTTCAGAACTTAAGCACTGCTTCAAATAAGAACAAATGTAGAATAAGTATTACTAACATCTTCTTAGGAATATGACATGTACAATAAAAAAATATTTCATCAAATTGTTCTTTCAAAATGTTGTACCAACTTATGGCAAAGAATATTATGTTTCAGACAAAACAGTTTGACTCAGAGGAGGATAAAAATACTGGTAATTTCTTATTCAATCTCCAGAAACTACCAGCTAATAGGCAAACTTTGTATAATGCACATATTTTTTCTCTCTAAGGACTCCAATTTCTTGTCACATCATCCAGTTGAAAAACTCTATTTTATGATTAAAAACTATTTTCCCCTCTAAAATTTTCAAATGAATAGAGGGTGAAATCAGGTCTAAGTGAAAAAGTATAATTTAGTCAGGTCACATATGATTCAGATGATTAGAATTTGGGGAATATGTGGATACACACTTTTTTAAAAAGAAGTTATTTTGTTAGTCTAAGTTCCATTTTACCCTTTCTTTACACCTTGTTCCCTAATGTTTCTTCATAGATAGATGAATCTTACAGCTAAAAGTAAAATGTTGGACTTAATCTCCTTGTCAATAAATAGCAACTTTCAGCAATCCCTTTACTTATATGGTATAAATTTATTCTTTGAATACAATAAACTATTTGTGGAATAACTAATAATTTCCACAAAAATTCATGATTAAATTATTAAATGCTCATATTTTTCTTTGTGAAATCTCCAAATTTTCTGAGAAAACATATTTTATCTAACATTACTTGAGTAATCCCATTGTAGTTGAATTAATTTAGAATGAGACCTTCATTTATACCAGCAGGGACAGAATTGTACTGAGAAGCAAATGTTATTGATATATATGAAAATTACACCATGAGAATCTCCTTAATTGCATGTCAAAACCTACTTGGTGACAGGAGATTTTATTGTCAACTTCCACTATAAGATGATTTTTTATTACCAATATTAAATTTAAACTAAATACAGAAATATATACTTGTTCCAAAAATAAGACACTCATATGCTGCCCATATTAATTTACATTTGAATAAGTGCAAATGTGAAAATTTATTTTGACAAGGTGTTCACATTTGAGGCACTCAGAGACCATTATCATATATCATATTTGTCAGAAAACAATGCAGTTTACTGTCAGCAATAATACTATATGAGGAGTCAATAACCTTCTTTATAACAACAAACTCTGTTGCTCTACCAGAGATTTGTAGCTTGTCATCAAATAAATCCCAACTCATACTTCAATTATAAATATAATTAAATTTTAGTACATATGATTTACCTATAGTTTAAAATAAATATTAATTTAGAAAGAAACATGTATATTTATATATACATGTATGTTTGTATACATATACACAGAAAATACATGTAAATATATATATTTATATAATATATATATATATATATTTATATAATATATATATTATATAAATATATATATATATTATATATATATATATACCTATTGCTTTCTAGTGCCATTACTCTTATTTTTCTCTTAATGATTATCTCCTAGTGAACAGGCTTTCTCCATTATTGAGAAAACACATTAAAGTGTTAAAAAGTCACCACTAAACTACAATATGTATTATCTGTCTCTGTCTGGTACAATAATAAGACTTTTAAAAGGAAGCATTCCACAAAGATTCCATGGTTCTGCAATGAACACAGGAGTGTATCAAAGCTTTCAAATTAGTGTTTTTGTGTTCTTCAGGTAAATACTTAGAAGTGGGAATTCTGGATCATATGGTAGCTGTATTTTTAAGTTTGAGAGAAATTTCCATACTGTTTTCAATATGTGATGCTTCAATTTACATTCCCACAATGATCAAATGCTCATTTTTCTCCACATCTTCATCAACACTTATTTTCTTTTTGATAATATCCATTCTAACCTGTGTGAGGCAAAAATGTCATTGTGATTTTAATTTGCATTTCCCTAATGATAAGTCATGTAGAGTATCTTTCAATGTGTCTTTGGCATCTGTCTGTCCTTGGTGAAATGCATATTTATATGCTTTAACCATTTTTTAATTGGGTTGTATGATTTATTTGCTATTGAATTGTTTCAGCTACTTATAGATTTTGGACATTAACTGTCTAATTTATAGTTGGCAAATATCTTCAGTAGGCTGGCTTTTTACTTTCATGGTAGTTTCTTCCACTGTGAAGACTTTCAGTTTGATGTGGTCCCAAATGTTTATGATATTTTTGGTTGCTCTTGTGCTGGCAAAAAAAAATCCAAACATATTTAACAGTGCTATACCCACACATTGCAGAACACATCCTTTGTATGGAAATAAAATGAAAAGGGAAGTGTGTAAGATAACATATAATTGGGAACTATTGGCTTCGTTATTTTCATATTTATTTTTGAAAGTAAAAATGGATGTAAAAAAGAGAACAAAAATAAGCAAAGGTAAAACTTTCCATAAAAAATATTAACTAAATAGTTTAAAGGAAACATGAACTAATGAATAAGCTTCCAAATTTTCTCCTTTAATGTAGTATCTTATTATATGCATCTCTTAGTAGTGGGTAAGGAATACATCATATTTCTAAAATAGTCAGAAAATTCTACTATGGCTTAATTTCTGATCTATACATAACTGCAATCTAAAATATATTGACCAAAGATTTGTTTTTTACTGCTTACTTTTATTTTTTAGTTTTATATTAAACAAACGTTTTATATTAAACATAGTGCAATAGCAATCATAGAATTATTTTAGTGTACTAAAGGACTTGGCAGCAATAGGATACTGAAGCATCTGGATTTGTGCAGGTTATGATTCTAATACTTTTTAAGCTTATTTAGTTTTATGATTTGCAATGTTTTGAGTCCTATCCTATTCAGATGTAATCTTGAAAAGATGAAAAGGTAAGGTAAATATTTGTTGATTTCACTACATGGGCAATAGAAGCTATTAATATTTAAAGACATTTTTGTCTCTCATTTCCAGGACTGAGTACACTGAAGTTTCTTGTCTGCAGTCATTATTGTTAGCCAAGAAACTGTAATAATGTCATGTGTCATTTTTCAAACTGAAGTTCTAAAACTTAATGCACATTTTGCCATATTGTTTCCCACTTCTGTGGTGATAATGGAAAACTGTATAGAAATGAAGCTTCAAGGCTGATCTTTTTAAAAATATTAAGAACCAAGTTTTCTGGCAAAACCTGTTGGAATACGGTGAGCTAATTTTTCAATTCAGTAATATTTTCAGAATGTTATTAGCAGAATGTGACAGTGTATCCTGAAAATGGATCTTTCTTCCTTGATTTTTTGGATTATAACTTGAAGGTGTGATTTCATCTTCTTAGGTATAGTGGAAAGGGTTTAGCAGAAATGGTTTAGACTATGTAACTGAACATATCTGAATTATTCTACAGGAGTCACATTATCTAGGCTTCAGAAAACTGCTAAAGCTTTCTGAATCTTTTTATTTTATTTCAAAATTAATATAACAAAACAAAAATTTTAAAGTTATTTTAATCTGTAAGAGAACTTGGAAAAAGCAGTATCATGAATAATATGTGAACATCATTTGTACTCCATATTTTTTTATTTCTCTAAATCCTTTATCAACCTAAAATCAGTACATATTAAAATTTGAGACTGAATTTAATTAAATTTAAAATTTAACTATACAAATATAAGTAAACTGAAATTAGCTTATCAAATGGGTATTATTTAGTATAAGCAAATCCATTTTGAAGATTATGGTAGGACCTGACTGATGTGAAGGTATTAGGAATCATTTTATCTATCATTGATTTATTTGCAGTGAAATTGAGATTATAAATGCCAATTTGTATGTATATTCTGTTTATAAATGGCTATTGGGGACAAACTACTTGATAAAAGGATTAACTTCACAAAAATCAGAAAGAGAAAGAAAATATTGCCAAACTTAAAATAGTTCTAAAGTTTTCCAGCTGGTCATGATTTAGATAAAACTTGTTTCTGGTATCATTTAATTATATCCTCTCTTCTTCGGATAACATATGGGACATATGAGTGTTAAACTAGTATTTTTGAATTGACTTTATTAGTTTCATCTTGCTTTTTACTCAATTTCATTTATTTCCCCCTAAAATTTTCTGCCAGGATGAAGTATTATAATATATTAATAAGAAAGAAAATAAAAGTCAGCAAGACATTGAGCTTCAAATATTAAAGCATGTTCTTAGAAAAAAAATGCTAAGTTTGGAAACAACAGTACACCTACCACAGAAAATGAATAGACTTGGTTTTTATTATGTGTTCTCAGAGTTAAAGTCTAAATCTGACTATAATATAATAATTTTCACAGTTATTGTCTTTTTTGAGTTTTTCAATATTTCACATAAATAAATTTTTTTGTCTTCATATTTAAACCTATTTAAATAATAAGAATAAATGTTACTGATTATATATAACTGATTCTTGCTCTCTCTATATATGCATGTACTCAAAATCTGAGGATTTGTACAAATGAATATTATATAACTCCTAGTGAATGATTTGCTGTCAGAGTCTTATTATGGGAGTTTTCATGAACATGTTTAAAGATCTCATCTGGGATAAAGATGATTCGATGCACAGATAGAACTGCAAACTAAGGTGTTGAAACTTTGAAGATGTAAAAACTCACTGTTTCATAAAAACCAGGGTATCTGTTTGCCTAGAAGATTATATACAAATCTTATGTGATAAATATGTTAAGATAGAATGTATGATATCAAAGACATTTATTTATGCACATAGCACACGTGTACATGCTGCACATAGAAATTACTATGGGTTAGAAATCATGCCAAATGAACACTTTATCCAGAGACCTTATTTGGTTTAAACTTGTCAGCATTTTCTTCCACTGCACACCATAATCACTCTAACAAGAATGACAGAATATTGAATTTTTAAATCAAAGTGAACCCAAAGAGACAAAAGTTTATCATAGAAATCTTTGAAAAGAATCTACTTAAAACCAGTTCTTTCAACATAGGTTAGATCATTTGTTTTCTTTCTTGTAGATTATATGGGCATTTATAGCAAGGTAAATGAATTGGGGTTTTTTTGTTTGTTTTTTTTGTGTGTGTGTTTTTTTTTTTTTTTTTTTTTTTTTTTTTTTTTTTTTTTTTTTTTTTTTTTTTTTTTTTTTTTTTTTTTTTTTTTTTTTTTTTTTTTTTTTTTTTTTTTTTTTTTGAGACTAGGTCTCGCTATTTTTGCCTGTGGAACCGCAGGCTCTTGTTGCCCGGGGTACCACAGACTCAAGCAATCCCCAGCCTCAGCTTCCCAGGTAGTTGGGATGACAGGCACGCGCCACCACGCCCAGCTATTTTTTTGGAACTAGGTCTCGCTATGGGCCCCAGGTGGGACTCGAACCATGATCCCTAGTCCCTGTCGCTTCATAGACTGAAGCTCATAGGCAGGAGCCACTGTGCCTGGCCTAATTGAATTATTTTTAAGTTAATTTACATGCAGGGTTTTTTGTTTGTTTGTTTGTTTTGTTGTTGTTTTTTTCAGAGACAATTCATTTTTTAAGAGTTTGAATTTATTTTTTCTTCCAAAGGTTTAAAATTTTCTTCTTGTTACTCTTTTTAGTAGTATAAAGCATACATAAATTTCTAATGGGAAAATATTATTCAAATATTGACATGTGAGTTAACTCATGTGGCTTGGAATTTTCCTTTTGGTAAAGAAAATACTTGGAAATTTAAAGGATTGCTTGCTCGTTCAGTCCAGAGTTTTATCTTCGGCTTTTCCTCATCTCCTCTTCTTAGTGAACAGCAGTAGGTGACAGCTACCATTAGCTGTGCTAGTCTACCTGAGCTGTATCGAGCAACTGCACAGTTCAATGTCAAGAGAATCAATGTGCCTTTTCCACCACACACCCCTATTGCAAAAGCATCCAAATACTTCCACAGATGGGGGTGTTCCGTTGACTTGGATGAGATTTGCAAATCCAATTTGTTCACTTTATAATTTTTTGCCAGTACCACTGGTTTGCATCTGGGTTTCTCTGAAATTAGTCAATAATTGCCCAGTTTGGTCTCATCTATCTGCCCCATTTTCCTCTGTATCACTATTTAAATGTATACTTCTAGACTCTACATCAGGAATTGGTTTTAGTAATTCATTAGGAAACAAAAACCAGTTGTTATCCTGTTGTTGTTCCCACTGGATTGGTGTCCGACGAAGCCACAGAGGGAACTTCAATGACTCAGGCAAGCAAGGGACATAAGGTAAATTCATTTAGAAGAATGGATAGGAGGAAAGGATTATAACAGTAAAAGACAGGAGCAAAACAAAATGGGAATGCCTGGCCCTTGGAACCCATGAGGAGGCAATGAAAATCAAAATGGATCCATGACTTGGGGAATTTATATTTCTTTCCTCAAATTTGTCTAAATTCATATCAGTCTTTTTATGATTAGCTGATGACTCTGTGTTGAGGCTCAGTGTCAGTTTTTTAGTTCTTGGAATTTTCTTGACTCTCTAGAAATGCATGCATTATGTCTTTCACCTTTTTTAGACAAAGGTGGTGGGGTTGGTTCTGTTTTAAATCATTGCCCTTAGTCTAGGGTGTAGCTAGTTAATGCCATTTGCAATTTGTTTCCATTGTCTCCATTCTCCCAGTCTCCAAGGCTTGTTTTATGTTATTACCAGGGCTCATACTAAAGTAAAATAATTCATCAAAAGTACATATGCCCACATATGCCTTTATAATAACTAAAAGAAATATTTTTGTCATTTTTCTTTAGAATTTTTCATAAAACAGGTAGTAATTTGCAGATTCAATTTAAGATTTTTTTTTTCTTCATGTATACATCCTCTGCCCCTTCTTAGTTATTATTGCAGCCAGGAATATGATATTTCTTGAATCCGTGTTTGTAACAAAATTATCATTTCTGTGCAGGAATATTACTTTAACATTTTTAGAGAAATACACACATATGTGTATATATGTACACTTTTTTCAAATCTTAAATTTTGAGAAAAATCAATTGAAAGATTGAATCATATAAAGCTTTTGTAAAAATTAAAGTTTAATAATCAATACATTGTTGTTTTGAAGCAATCAATTCAAATCAAGTAGAGGGCAGAAAATAAAGCCATTCTCTCTAAACTGAGGTTGATGCTTCAGGAAACACAAAGGTAGTGTAGGGGAGAAATATGGTTAGTGTTCTTTTTTCAACCATGACCATACTGTGACTGTGTGCTCATGGTTCTAAATCCACTAAACAAGGAGAGTCAATTTTGCAAATAAAAGAATTATTTCTTTTCATATGTATGATATTATTTAGATAACTCTTAGGTATACTGTTGTAATAAATGAGTTTTGGAAGCCAAATAAACTTGTCAAGTAACAAATTTGCATGTAATCCTGGAGAGCTATTTAACCTTTTCAGAAGATTTGAACATTACGTTATGTGAATATCACTACTGTGTAACCATGGCAGGTCAGGCAGTTTCATTGTCATTTCAGGCAAATGGAAAAAGATTCTTGAAGCCTTTATTAGATCAACATGGTTTTACTCTGAGACAGGGGATCACATGTAGAAGCAGACAGAGAAGAAAAAACAAGAGCTTTTAAATCTGAGAGAAGGAAAAACAAACCCGCGACTCTGCCGCTTTTACCTGGTTCAGTGCCCATAGCCACACAACAAATATATTGTTGCAAATTCAAGTCCCATCTGCTGTTTGCTAACTATTTAAATTTATGGCTTCTCCTTAGTGTCCAAGGCAAAAATCAGCCTACGTTTGATTCATTTTCCTTAAATTGTATAATAATGTTCATCAATGCTCTCTACTGTTTCTATCAAATAAAACTTTTTGTATATCAGAGAAAACATTTTCCTTGGGAACAAAGGGCATTTGTTTGACATTGCAATATATCCTAGCATCCAACTTGAAGAAGCTCCTGGACGGACTCTTTTTTTTTTTATAATTGTATTTCTTTTAATGTTGCTGAACATACAATATATGATTCAGAGGTACAGGTTGACATCTCTTCAGCTATTTATTATCATACCACACCCACCAGCAAGATTCCCATACTCCTATATCATAGTCTGTTGGGCCTACTCCATACATTTCTCCCTACCATATTCTTCTGGTAGTCTCAATGCTACAAGCATCCTTTTAAGGTTTGTTTTATTTGGGTTTGTCTGTTCATTTATTTCACGTCCCTATATTCCACATTTTGGTAAAATCATGTGGTGTTTGTCTTTCTCCTTTTGACTTATTTCATTTAGCATAATTCCCTCTAGTTCCATGGACAGATATTTCATTATGCTCACAATAATATTAATATCCCACTCAGCATCGTAGTGTTGGTCCCGCAGGTCTGCAACACCACAGAGCAGGGCAATGAAAGCCAGATGGAAAGTATGCTTTGCATGAGCTGTGGGTTCATGCAGTAAACAGAGCTTGGAGAGTCGTGGATTTATATCATATAAGGGACAAAAAGACCACTACTGAAAGGATCTCTAGGAGATTATGGATGCATGGAAGGATATTCGCTAAATAACAGACTCTCTAAAATATATCCATGACTTAATCTCTGAAACCTGTAAATGTTAATTCAAACAGCATAAAATGAATGCAGATGTGAGTTAGTTTGTCTAAACGGAGAAATCATCTGACTGAAACCTAAATGGAATCACAGTTGTCTTTTTAAGAGTGAAATGGGAGATATAAGGAGAAAAAAACAAAAATAAAAATGAAGTGTGAAAGGGTAACAGAGAGAAAAATATGTTATACTGATGATTTTGAAGATGGAAAGGGGACAATGAGTCAAAGGATATTATTCCAGTCACTGGAAAAGTAAAGTAGAGTTTCTAGTAAAGAACAGCCACTTGGACCTGAATTTTGACCCAATGAAGCCGATTATAGATTGCTGGCTACAGGAACCAAAAGGGAACAAATCTGTCTTGTCATTTTCAACTAACAATGGAGAAGATCAAACATACAGGTACCTTCAAAAATACAAAGGTTTGGTCGAAGGCACGTCTAAAGAAATTCAAAATACAGGTGAGTTAGGTAAGATAGTTTTTAGAGGAAAACTGGGAATTTTCATGTAAAGAGGACTCCCCTTGGAACAAGACAAATACAAAATACTGACCTCAGAGACTAGCTCTTCAGTGGATCCTTAGATTAGCTTACAAAGTATTGCCGAACTTAACTGAGTACTAGGTAGCAACTGGTTCTGATAACCAAGTGGGCACGACTCAGGAAGATAAATCTACTAAAACCCTGTAATCTTAGAATGACTGTGGGCAAGACTGTACCTTCTGATTGGTATAATATAAAATAATGCAGTGGGTTATTAGGTAAATTAAAATGCAAATAACAAAAACAATATAACAATAGCAAGCACTGTTGCAATCAGAAGATACCAAGAAGAAATTGTAAAGATAACCAGAGACTGGGAGGGTATATTTGAAATCACGAATTTGATAAGCTTCAGAAAATGTGAAATTTCTTAAAACTGTAAAATAAACCAATTATCCTAATTAAAAATAGGAAAAGAAGATATTTTTTTTCAAAATATATATAAATGGACAACAAGCACAAGAAAAGATACTGAAAATCATTAGGCAGGAAAATGTGAATCAAAACCACAGTGAGATACCACTTCACACTCACTAGGATGACTGGAATTAAAAAATTAAAAGGATAGCAAGGATTGACAAAGATACAGAATCTGAAAAATCTTACATTATGGTAGGGCTGTAAATTGGTGCAGCTACATTGATAAAACATTCTGACAGCTCCTCAAATGATTAAATTATGAAACACCATATAATAGGCAATTCTACTTCTAGGTGTCTGTACAAGAAAAATGAAAACATGTCTATATGGAAACTTACATGTGAATATTTGTAATGGCATTATTCATGTTAGCTAAAAGGTAGAAATAACCTAAATATCAACTAGCTGTCCAATGGATAAGTACAATTTAATATAATCCATACAATGGAATATTATGCAAATTAATTAAGTACTGATATATTTATTCAATTGATGACTTTTAATAAAAAGTCTAAAAAGATCAATCAAAAATAAGAGTATAAGATTGCATTTATTTGAGATATCAAGAATGACATTTTATAAAAACCAAAAGCAGATAAGTGGTTATCTAGGACAGAGACACAGCTGATAATGGGACTACTGATTGATGCAGGATGTCTTTTGTGTGACAATGGAAATGTTCTAAATTTGACTATGGTGATAGATACATCTCTGATTGTACTAAATATCACTGAATCATTCCCCTTGAATAGTTAAGTTGCATGCCATATAATTTGTGACCCAATATGCCTGTTTAAAATATAAGAAATTGAAGAAACTACATTTAACCTGAATGAGAGTGAGTGATGAAGAAGATGAACTGGTGGATGCATAATTTAACAATATCCAAATTTTACACCTATTTCAATGTTTTATATACTATATATTTTTGAAGTACTGTAGAATGAGTGAGTAACAGATATAGTAAAAGTCAATTAATTCAAAATTAGTAAAGCATAAATATATTGGGTACATTACATTTTTTTTTCATTTCCTCTATGGTTCCTTTTATATTAGAAGCTATTTCTGGTTTTGCTTTAAACTTATAGCTAGTAATTGATTAATATAAACTTGACATTGGCTTGAGTGATGATTCCTCTAATTGAAAGCAAAACTGTTTTTGATTTTAAATGTCAAATGTACACTTAAGTGAATTTCATTTAAAATTAAAACGAATTTTGACTTCCCCGGACTTGCGAGCTTTTTCCATATAATTTATTGGACTCAAAGCAATGTAGGAAACTGCAAGTTAAAATTTCTTAGTTATATATATATATTGGTGTTTTATAAACCAAGAATATGGAATTTATTTTATAATAGATTATATAGCAGCTCTTTCCATGGACTTATAATTGGCCTAATAAAAAGATACATAGGAAAAATTGATAATGGAAGAACACAAATCATTGATTCCATATATTGAGTCTACCTGAATAATCCAACTTGGTTGATGAGCTCCTATGTAGAAAAAAAATGTGAAAGCAGGAAATGTGGTGCATTTGAACAATTCTTTAGTTCTATCAAGAACAACTTAGAGCAAGCAAAATTTGTCTGTTGTCACTTCAGGAGGGTGAGTAAGTAGATTTGGGAACTAGCACCCACTGGTAGAGTAAAGGAGCGTGGTTCACATTGTCTGAAATTGCTCATGCCCTGGTTCATCCAGCTGGTAATGAAGCAGTCAGCATCCCATCTCTGGAGTGGAATAGGCAATTATTCTAGCTTGAAACTCTGCCCTTGCAAATTGAGTGTGGCAACAATTCACAATGACTGTCATTATATAGTCTCTCAAAACAGAATAACTATCCATATCAGTTCTGAAGGAAAAATCAGAGATGCCTAAGAAGTTTACCTGAACTCTGAACAGCCTATTCTACACTGATGATATGGATGTTTAAATTGCCTCCTTAAAGAACATTTTGTTGGTTTATTTTTCAATCTAACTCTAAAATTTTACAAAAGAGTTTAAAATATAGTCATGTAGAATATGTCTCTAAATTTTCAGTAATCAACTTCCTATCCAGCAATACATTTATAGAATGAAACCATATCTCATTCTCCTTCTAGTAATATTTTGATCATATTGTAAGTGATCAAGAACAAGAAAAACACTCTGCATGTACAGGTCATGCTATTTTTTCTCTGTACCTTTCAATTCTGGCTCATCTCTATGTTTTCTGGGATGTTATTAAAAAAAAAAAAACACTTGTGCTTTGGCTCCAAGCCAATAATTAATTAATTAAATCTGAATTTATATTTATAATTGCAAGGACATGGATACAACCCAAATGTCCCTAAACAGACAAATGGATGAAAAAGATGTGGTATATATACACAATGGAATATTATTCATCAATTAAAAATGACAAATTAAATGAGATTATGCACCTAGAAGAATGCACCTAGAAGATGCACCTAGAAGAAATCATATTAGGAGAAACAAGTCAAAAAGAAAAAGACAGACACCAAATGGGTTCACTCTTATATGGGACATGGGAAAGATTAAAGAAAAAAAGCCATGAAGAAAAGTCAAAACAAGCTAACAACCAAATTGAAGTACACAACTCAGGGGACAAGGCAGAGTGGCAATGGTCAGGGAGGGTGGGAGGGTGAAGCCTGGTGATTACAAGATGTGAAATTTATATATAAATAAATCATTTGATTATAAAAATATAACAAGTCTGAACTTCTGGAATTTGGGAGTACATAATCTCTACATGGTTGTTTATAAAAGCAGCACATACAATTCTAGCATATTCAAGGCAGGCACTAAACATGGTAAACATTCACTATAAACATGTATATAAATCATCTGGGAACTATATAAAGTGCAAGCTCTAATTCAGATATTCTGTCGTAAGGACTAAAAATATGAATTTCTATCATGTTTCCAGATAATATGGATCTTGAAGATTTATGGATGGCAATGCAAAGTGGGTAGACTTTAGACCAGAACCAGCTCAATATTAGAATTTCCTAGGAAACTTTAAAAAATTCCTGAGTCCATGATGCACTTCAGACTTACTCTGTTAGGATCTCAGTGGAGGCGATTTAGTCATTAGTAGTTTATTCAATGTCCAGGTAAGTCAATTGTACAGGAAATGTTGATAACTTTATTGATTTAAATGTCCTCCACTTCTATTATTCTCTGACTACCCCCCTGTGAATTTTCGTCTAGACTTACAGACAGAAAAAATCTTGTATCTAACAAATCTGGAAAACCTTAATTTCTTTACCTACAGCATCCTCATATCTGCTGAATATTCAGAAATTGGTATCTGCTGACACACATCTTTCCTCCTTTGCAAGTGCCACCACATATTTCAAACTTCCATTACCCTTTGTCTACAAAGACCTACACATTTCTTTCCAGCAACTTTGTAAAAGCTCATTCAGTATATTTTACTTGCTCTTGCCAAATCAGTCTCTTTAAATATTTACTCAAGTAGCATTAGTCTCTTTGTTTTAAATATCTTGTTGTCCTTATAACTATAAAATATAAGTTGAATTTCTCAGTAAGATTCAGTATTCTCCATATTCTGATTTCTATTTAATTTTCATGTAATTTTTTATGCTAAGCACTCATTATTTTATAGAGACCTGCTGGGGGTCTTATCGATGTTTTGTTCACCTACAATTTGGCCTAGAATCAGTCTAAACTATATGACCATCTCCATCATTTCTTTAGCCCAAAGTTCTTAAACACTCTTTTATACATGCAAAACTTAATTTTGAAAGTTTCCCTAAAGCTCCTCATAACTCTACCAAACAAAATATGAACTCCCTTCTTGGATGTCTGTAAGTTTTTTCTTTCATAACTCACAGGAAAAAAAATATTATATATATATATTAGTATATATATAAATATTAGTACATATATATATATATATATAAATACATATATATAATGCTGTTGGGAACTGAACAGCATGAGTTCTCACCATGGATGACCTGCTCTGTGGGAGGGCCCAACAGAAGGCAAGTACCCTGGAGCCACTTGCCCCAGGAAAGTCCTGCAACCGCTTACATTCCTCTGAGACACTGCCTTTTGCTTTATCTGGAAAAACAATTTGGGGAACTGATTTTTTTCATGTAGCAATTATTTGCCCTTGGAATTAATGAACATTTATGTAATGTATTGATAAACTTCTCAATAAAAGTTTCAGGTGAGCAGGGACAGGGCAGAGCATATATCAAGAGTCACTACCCCTACCTACCCCACCCTGTAATTTCAGCTCTTTTCTGTGATTTCGTGTTTTAATACCCAGGTCAACTTTTCTCTGGTGCTCAACAAAGTGATCCATCACATTATGCTATGAGTATACTTAATGTTTGCCTGAGCCCTTTTCAAATTTCCCTAGACTTTAAGACTCAGAAATGCATAAAAAGGATTATGACAATCTTTTAGAAACCCCACCCAAAATTAATGTTCAATGAATATTTACTCAATTGAAATGTATAAATATTTCCTCATTCAGTAACTATTCTGTGAACACTAGTTTGAAACATAATTTTCCCTTGCAAGTTTATAATAAACACATTTAAATATGTAAAACAAATATGACATAAGGGGGGTATAATTAATTTCTCATTCAGAGTTTCACAGAGAGACTGAATATACTGAAACACAGTCGCTGCCATGGATGCATAGTGTTTTACTAAAAACAATTTCAAAAAAACATATTCCTAGAATTATTTTGTCAAAAATGACTTTCAAAAGAAATTTTGGGATTTGAAAAGCCTGTGAGAAAAGATAAACACCAACACTGGCAAGGAGAAATACAATTGGTAGGCTGCGTAGGCCAGAGAGAGAGGCTTGGCTATGCCTCTGCATATTATTTTGAGGTAATGATTATTGCTGATTATTTTGAGGTAATGTCTACTGAACAAATATTTAGAAGCATTTTCATCAGTCTGACATTGGAGAAGGAACAAACAGAAGTATTTCAAAAGTCACCTAGTCAATATGAAGAGCATGGATGAGAAACAATTAAATTTGTATTTATCTAAAGTAATTCAGAACTACCCTACAATAAATATAATTGCTTTCTGGATGAAAGATTTCATGCATTACTGTGCTAGAGTGAATTTTACACAAAAAATGTGGTTTTAATTAATCTTTAATTATTATAACAGATTAAAATTATTATATATGATTATATTATTCAAAATACTGAGAATTATGTAATTAACGTATTTATTGTGATTATTTCAAAACAGACTCAATGGTGTTATAAATGCTATTTATTGGCTACCAACATATATTATTCAATAGTTTTATAATTCCAAATTTCAAGACAATTTGCCATTTCTCCGGTTTTCCACAATTCCTGCAGCCTCATGCTTGAATTTGTAAAGCCTGAATTTTTCCAGTCTCTCTTACCAAATATTTGAATGTTTACTGCATATTAGTCTCATTTGGTTACTAATTTTTTTTCTGTCTTGTGTCACTTCCCTTAATCCGGATTTTTGCATGTTTTCTCTTTATAGTATCCTCTTGTAATTCTCTGAGATACAGATATTGCTGGAAAAGCATGAGAGTAGTTTGAATTGCTTTTGAGTTCTCATACTTTATCTTTATTTTCATGCAAAATTTAACACATATTCTACAACATATTTATTTTTAATGTAAAATGTTGTTTTGCATTATTTATCTTTGGATAAAATGTAACAGTTCAGTAAAATATGCCACATTATGCCTGATAAATACTACCTCATATCCTTAGAGAGAAAGTTTCTTCATTCAACTTTGAAAGAAATAACTTCAATCCCATCATATCTAGCTATGCACAAGCTTTATACTTTTGTTTTTAAATAAAAGCATTGTCCATATTTATCTCCGAGAAATATTCACATCATTCAATAGATTGCTTTTTAAAAATACTATATACTATTCTTATATTTTTCTAATTCTTATATATAATAATTTTAGAATATGTAGTTGTTGGCTCTGAAAGTAATTGTGATAATTTCTATATCACTTAGAAACTAAATTTCTAAATAAATTTTGAACTTAGCATGTCTGGAGTGGAACTAGGAATCTGCATTCTTTTGAAAGGGTTTTTTTTTTTTTGAGATAATTTTAGATTTGCATGCAAAATAAGAAAAAATCTAGAGCCTATGCACCCTTCACCCAATTTTCCCCCAGAGGTAGTAAGATATGTCACTATAGTATCAATTGGAGGACTAAATGTGATTGTTTGTTGTTGTTTCCTACTATCCCCTCTTTTTTTTTTTTCCTTTTCTTATTTTATTGAAGTACTTACTGTTGGTTTGAATTCTCATTAGTGTTTTAGAAGTACAGGCTCTTCCCCTTCAAGTGAAATCAGCACAACAGACCCACCACCAAAGCATCCATAGTTCTACCATGGTCCATTATAATCTCTTCCTTCCCTATTCTTATCCTTTCTCCTTCATTGTTAATATATTAATTCTATGGTCAACTTTCAAAGGTTGATTTTCAGTTTATTTGTTTGTTTTTTTTTCTCATCTTTTGCTTGTTTTTTTCTATGTTGCACATTGCAATGACTCTATTTAGTATTTATTTTTCTTTTTCCAGCTTATTTGCTTAGTCATTGTTCAAAAAAAGATAAGTTTTACACCTGAGGGGTGAAATAAATTACTGAAGAGAAATGAATGATGATGTAAGAAAGTAAAAGATATACAAAATAATTAAATATAAAATTAAATTTTAAAATTAAAAAAAAAACTCAAGTCATGCGCAGAAACATGAATGGAGACAGGAGATGAGCTTGCCCTTTTTATATCATGCAAACACCACAACTATTTCTGCCTTTAAGAAGTTTCAAATTGGGGATAAGACATAGGACATAAATAAAAAAGGTAACATTGCATAAATACTTTATATAGAAAATAATACATCATCTTTTTTTAATAAAATGATGATAATCTGGAAGAACTTTACAAAAGTAGCTTTGAGGCTGGTCATTACAAATTAGTAAGTTTTGGGCCTTTAGTTTGAAAATAGGAGAGTTTTTAAAGTAACAAATGAGCAAAGGCAGAAAATTAAAATGTGCATGATCCTTTTCAGGAATAAAATAACAAGACAATTTTAATTGTCACATAGAACACCTATAATAGATGTAATTAAAACTGGAAAAGCAGACTAGGGTCCCATTATGAAATATGATGGATTTTAATATGAAAGAAATAATATGAAGGTTTTTAAGTTGAGAGCAAAAGATAAAAATTATTAGAAAGTAATTCTTCTGACCAAATGTGGGTGGTAGGAAAATTACTCAGGTTTTTAATATATAATGTGTTTATCAATATAGTACGGCTTAACAATTATTTAACAGTAAGGAAGGGTGCATTAAAAAAATCTCTTTAGTGATCTTTTTTTAAAAATCAGTTTTATTGAAATTGATAATTGTAAAGTATCAGAATAACATAAATTTAAATTAATGAAATACAAAGAAAAATCAGCATCCCTGCTTCTGTTAAAAACCAGATGAGAGAAATTTTAAAACCCGGGAATCTTTTCTAAATGTTTAAATGTAGTGAATAACAAGGCAGCAAGAAATTAAAGCATCCATATCCGAGACAGGAATACCAGTAAAATAAGCTCTAATACTTAAGAAAAATTTCAATGAAAGCTCTCTATGTATTCTATATTATGATAAAATTATAGATTGCATTATAAGCTCAGCAGGACAATCCAAAGACTCACAGAACTAGGGGGAAAACTGGTGTCCAGACGTGAGACCCTGGTAACTATGTCATGATAGGAGCAAGGTTAGAATTAAGAGGAAAGTGGAAAAATAGTCCTTGATATTACTGTGGTCCAGTTTTGAATCATTTCAGTTCCTGTTTGTGGTAAGTTATCTGTGATATCTGGGAACCTTAGCCTTCTGGGAGAAATGTATTATATTTATAGAAGAAGCAAATGTGATCTGATATCTCAAATTGTTTCTTAAATGTCTCATGCTGTAATGTTATGTTAATCAATAAATTCATGTTTTTAAATTGGTCACAGGTAATCAGGCATAGATACTAGCTAACAAGAACACAAGACTTATGATTATAATATATATATATATATATATATATATAATATCTCAGGGGCATTTAGATAATGAAAAATTTAGACATGACTTTTTACTATTGTGCTAATAAATTTTGAAAAATAATTGTGTGAAAGTTTCAAAAGACTGTAAATAGTTTTAAAAGCTAAAGGAGTTAAATACTAGACCTCCCTTTTAAGTAATAGTGAAGGATCTCTCTTATATAATTCAAAGACAAACAAATCCACAAAAAGCTGAATATGTAAAAAGTGTAGAACCAGAAAACTGAAACAAAACAACACTTGTATTTCTTATATATAATAACCCTCATATATCAATAATCCACCTAAGTGTGACTGGATTAAATTCTCACTGAACAAAAAGCACAGGGTAGAGACTTGGAACAGAAAACAAAATTCAACTTTCTGCTATCTCCAGAATACCCATCTGAGCTCAGTGTAAAATACTGAAGGAAAATCTAGAAAATGGGGCAAACAATGTGTGTATAGGTGTGTGTGTGGGGGGGAGAAATAACACTTTCTACTACAATAGTTTACAAAAGATGGGGATTGTTACTACATAATGAATAAAGAAATAATATACATCTGGAAAAAACAACACACTGAAATATATGCCCCAAACAAAGAAGCATCAAAAATACCTAAGATAATCCTGAAACAGATATTAGTAGCAACAAAATAATTTTAGGTATGTTACCAACAGACACATCAACCAGACAGGGAAATAAAACACTAAGGAAACAATTGTTCTACACATATGGAATTAGACCATATGGCTTAATAGGTGTTACTGTGGTGAGCAAATTGTGTGTGCGTGTATGTGTGTGTTGTGTGTATGGGAGGGAGGGTGTTCCTAAATGACTATGGTGAAAAAACCATGGGTGCCTTGGTGGTGGGTGTGGTAACATTCATTTTATAGGATGTGGTCTTGTACCTTATATAGGATGTGATTATATACAGTTTTGTACACTAATATTACCTTAATTTATAAACATACATAAATAATAGTACAAAACAAGCTGTTAACAGAAACTAAGGTGCTTTCCAAACAGTAAGCTCTGAAATAACACCAGAAATTTTGAGTTGGAAGAAGTCAATAGGGAAGTGAGTTTTTCACAAGAGCAATGATTAGAACCACTGACATTATTAGACAAATGGACCCAATTCACAGTTGAATGATCCCAATCAGAATTAAGACTATTTAATGATTTTGAAGAAACTCTTGATCTCACAGTTATTTTCTTAGTGCTTACCTTGCATTTGTTAATGTTGGCAGTCTTTAAAGGTAAGAATGTGGTGGTTATTCAAATTTCTCAGGACTGCTTATCTCTTATGAAATGACTAACATTATAATAACCATGATGTAACCAATATATTCCAAAAACCCTGTTCTTCCATCACTATTTTTTATTCCCTTCCCCAATTTGAAACTGAGAGGATAGTAAGTACTGAGTTGCTTATATCACTTCTTTAGTTTGGTCTTCATATATCTTATTTCCATAAGATTGATGTTTAAAAATAAGCAGTTAATAAACCAAGTTTTCCAATCAATATAATCCTTTTTAGACAGAAACCCTCAAAGAATTTTTTTAGGAAATATTTTATCTGCCTAGGCAAAGTAGATTAGCATTCTATAACTTTATTGTATTTTTATAATCCTAGAAATGGAGAATCTCATTTGGAAATCTCACTCTAAGATGAGATACAAAAGAGATCAACTCCAGTTCTCAGAAATTCTTTAGCCCCATGACATCAATCTTTCAGTAACTCTTTATATATATATATATATATATATATATATATATATACATTTATATATATATAATATTTATATATATACATATATATAATATTTATATATATATACATATATATGCATTTATATATACATTTATATATATATACATTTATATATATAATTTTCAAAGCACTGGAATATAGTAATAGTAACAAGGTGACATTGTTTTCAATGACAGGGGCTTATTTGAATAAAATATTCAGAAAAATTTTTCAAGCAAGGCTGTGCCACTCATTTTCACCTCCCTTCAATCTCCCAGTAGGAAAGATACCATATCCTTATCTCTTTCCCTAAAGTCCTCCTTTCTCTTTTCCTGTTTTAGATTAGAAGGCCATAATCTCATCTCAGCGGATGACAGAGAAGTCTTCTACTAACAATTTGTCATCAGTCTGGCTGCCTTTATTCCATCATACACAATCCCACTCTTATATTGGTAAAATATAATCTATCATACCATCTTCCCTTTAAATACTGGTTTCATTTTCACTCCCTTTCTTTTATAAGGTAAAGACAAAACCTTAACCAAGTATACAAATCTTTCCATGATTTAGTTACTGCCCTCACATCAAGCTTCAAATTTCTGACCTATGAAAGCATCCAATAAATTTTATGCAATGTTTGGCATCGATCATAACTAATGGATAGCTGGATGTTAATGATTGGATCTATGGTATCTAATTCCAAGTGACAAATAAAATGTTATAGAGTATGAATCATGAACTATTCTTAGAAATTTATTACATACTTAAAAATTACTCAATATGCCTCAGGAATTTTTTGTGGGTTATATCTGTATTTACTGTACTAGACATTAAGTAGGGATATTTTAGGACTTTGCATTTACTTATCAAAACGCTATTCATACAAAATAATTTTAGTCACTGAAAGACATTATTTGTATGGAGATAAATATCTATGCTATGGCATTGAATATAAAAGTTCAAACAAAACATATTAAAGAATATATATGCATATCCTTTTTGTAATCAATTGCATGTATCTACAGATTTTTTACTTTATATTTACAATACAAGTATAATCACATATTCATATTTACATATGAAAGCTTTCTGAAATTATACAAAATATTATTAATGAATATTACTACTGATTAAAATAATGGAACAAGATTTTATTAAATGTCCATTTTCAATTTTTATTGAATCTCTTTCTATCATACTCTAATTTATGCTATTTGATTTACATTCAAATTATAATAACATATCATTTAATTTAACTACATTTTCACTATTTGAAATAATACTTAATATTAGGCAACTGAAATTCAGGAAAAACATACCTAATTTTTTTTCTGATAGTCAGGGGAAAAATATTGAACAGCTATGCTATTACTATTATAGAAAAATAACTCCTGGGAATATAAAAAAGAGACAAAATATGGTGAAGATATTATACATTTTTAGATGCTATCTCATTAAACATTATGTGCCCTGTCTGCATCCTTTAATATCATTACTTATGTGTAGTTCATATTATATGCTATGTGTAGTTCATATTATGTGTAGTTCATATTATATGCAGCTATTTTGTGCTGCATATAAAAAGACAGATGCTTAAAGTCCCTGTTCAGAGAGAGCTGAAAATACAGATGAATGTTTTTTAAGCAAACTATATTATGTGCTAAGCTGTGTCAAATAAATAAATGAAATACCTAAATATGATATCAATTTAAGTTAATTTTGAACACAATTCAAATTCCTCAGATTTTTGCTTCCTTGTACCAATCTACCACAAGGTTTGATTTTATTAATGAGTATATTCTCACACTATTAATTTATTAAAAATCTAATTCATTCATATCAAATACAAAATAGATTTTCTTCAGTCCCATATGAGAAATCACCCATTATAACCTTGCATGGAATCCTGGGTATGTTTTTTTTTTTTTTTTTTCCTTTAGGATCTTTATCTATACACTGAATTATTCTCTAAATACCTGTTATTATGAAAGCGAAGAATTAGTTTTTCCAAATCTGGAGATTTGGAAATATAAAATGCCAATGCTACCAATTAAATTCTGGCACTCAAATGCAGTGATCACAAAATATCTGTAATGAGATAAATTAAAGGAGATTGATTTCACATGTTTATTTCTCTGTAGACTAAAAATTCTTCTGGGCAGTATTAACAAATAAAGATAACTATTCCTAAATGTTTGGGTTTAAAGCGTTGTGAGAAAGACAGGAGATGGTAGTTTTGACTACATGTCTAAGAGAGAGGTCTTCACTGAATTCTGAAACCCAAAATAAAGGCACAACATTACAATACATTGAGAGACATCCTTCACCAGAGCCTTTAGTCTTTTACAACTAATTCAAATATAAATTTTGTCATCTTTATCTTAAAAATTAGAACAGAATCATCTTTTTGAGGTCTAGCCAGATGCTGATTTTATAACCTTAGCGATGTAGGCTAGCTGCTAACAGCTCAGGATCTGAGGTTTTCAAAGTTATTTTTAGGACAAATCAGTTAATGAGCAGGTAGGAAACTAAGCATAAATGAGCAGCAGGCCAAAGGCAGTCAAATGTCAGGGAGATTCTCAGATGGTAGGACACATTGTAATTATTCAATCCAGTTATGGATAGTGGTGAATAAAAACAAACCACTGCCAAATGCTCTCCAGTTAAAGGTTTAATTTTTATGCGTAGAAATAGAAAATGCAGAGAAAACAGGAACACATAATGCATGTCAAAGTAAGTTATTCTTGCTATCTTTTATGCAAACAGAAAATACAGTTTCCTTTCTTTTTCTGGATCCTCCCCTATACTATCACATCAGCTAAGCTACTTGCATTAAAGCTATAATGAATATTACATCTTTGTTATGTAGTAGCTGATTTGTGATGACAGACTTTGTGTAATCCTTCAACATCTTGCAGAGGGCTCCAAGAAATCAGCACAGTCATAATTCACTCCCTCCATTACCATCACACCACCAACCTCGGGCCTACCCTCCACCAAGAAATTAATAGTGAGTGTCAGAAAAAGGCTCAAATAAATCAGTTAATTTGCATTGAGGCCGTTACATCAAATTACCAACATCTAGAAAATGACTAAATCTCGGACAGAAAAGAAATTGTGCTAGAGACATGACAAACATATTTGGAACATATTTAGCTGCTGATCTTTTTGTTTTCCAATGCAAAATGTAGTAACAAGAAAGGGACTTAAGTCGGTACCAAGTGGTTTGGATGGACTAATTTTATCATTTTTATCAAGACATTTTTTAAATTGTTTAAACCTTTTTGCTTACAGATTATCTAATGATGAAAAAGGATCAGTAGCCAAAATTCTACAGAATAAGTTTTTTCTTAAAAACTTGCTTTTATTATTAAGGAAAAAAATAAAAGTTTATTAATGTTATTTCCCCAAACACTCCACAATAATTTATGCTAAGCAAACCTCATAATCATTTGGTTTTGTTAATCGTATATCACATAACCACAGGACTGCTTTATTCCACCAGTGTAGTGAACATCATAGATTGCATAGTCTAACAGTTCATGTCATTGAGGTTTTACAACTTTGTTTTCTTAACTATTTTGAGCCCTCGCCCTTGTACTTCCTGAAGTTCTGTAGACATCTCATATTCAGACAGTAAATTCATTTTAGTTTAATTAATCAATGCCTTCTGTTGGTATTTACAATCAAAAAACCCTGAGACACAATGTTTGGTGGAGAATATTTAACCATTTATTGTTTTCTGGCACCTTCAACCAATGAGAAAAGCGGAAATTTTACTATACAAAGATTAAGTCTGGAGATTGCTTCCTTTGTTGTCTACCTATATTAACTGATGATAACCAATAACAACTTACCTAATATGTTTATCAGTCCAAATCATTTATAAACATAAGAGAAGTTGATGATGACTGTGGAGATACTGGTAATGCAAGTTATGAATATGTTGAACAGACACAATCGCACAAAAAATGCACATTGAAATCACCATTGTTCTCTTTTCTCTTATTCTGTTCACAATTCTGTGGTCATAGTCATTATCACTAATTAGAATATTTCTAGTTTTTACCTGAATGAACATCATAGATCATATGCATTGGTCCCTCTGTAGAACTGCCTGTCACATAGATTGAAGTCAAGATGATCATAGTAATCATTGGAATTCTAACTTAACTATCAACATACTATATGTATTGATACTGCAATGACCATCGTAGATGAAAAGTTAGAGGCAAATGAGATAAAACAACAAGTTATTAGACATGAAACAACTGCTTGTTTATGAAAATGGTGATAAACAGACACAAGAGATGCAAAAAACAGATAAAGCTTGCACATGCTAAGAGGTCTCACTTAAATAAAAAATGATAAGTCATCTTGATCTGCCCCTGAAAAGTGGTGTAAATATAGGTAGCAAGTGGAGGCAATTTGAAATATTTTCAAACTGCAAGTCGGTAGTCCCAAAGTCATCTCCAAATTTATGGAGATTCTCAAGGGGAACTCTTGCTCTGAGAGTGACAAATTCTCTGCCTTCAGATAGATGGATTCCAGAAGCTCTTTGGAACCCATTCTGCATGCCACTCTCCCAAGTTTTGCCAAGGGTTTTACTACCTTCCCCCAGCTTGTCACCGTTTGAATTGTGTGCTATGTTATTGCAATATGAATTCTCCTTTCATCCCAATAAATTCATATTGTGGTTTTATGCATTTGGTTATAATGGTAAGTGAAACCTCCTGTTTTATAAAAATTAACATATATTGATCACTTGGAATGTGCTAGTAACTCCACCAAATAGAATAGCTATTATCGCTCTTCAAACTCATAGTACTTCTCTGAAACTGGTCTATATATTCCAAAATATAGATGAGAACCCTGAGGCTTAGAGAGATTTAATATTCAATTGCTATTTGTGTTGTTTTGTTCTGCTTTGTTTTAACCTCTATGCTACATTAGCTGTCAGTAAGTGGTGTACAAATGAGGTACAGGGGGAAAAAAATAAGAACTAATATGCCTCATTCCTATGTGGTTTTCTATATATTTTGGCATACATAGATATATTTTAGAAATAAAAAAATAAACTTCACTTTAAATAGTCTAAAGGGTTTATGTTTAATCTTATTTTACAAAATTTTAGTCATGAATACTTCAGCAGTTACCCACTGGTAAATTTTACAACCGTTTCTCTTGCAATGTTGCAAAATGGAAGTATGAAAAATAACTATTTCAATAGCCATGTGTCATCTCACTTATATTTCACAAGAGATTTTTTTAAATAAACCACGTATTTCTGATACTTTTTCAATTATGAGAACAGCTTGAAAGTTTTGGATTCCTAAAGGAATTCCCTTTTGCTTTCTCTCTGACACCACCCACTCGTCCCTGGCCTTCTGTTGTTCTCTCCAAGCCTATTCTGTTTATTCTCTTATTAGAATCCTTTGCTGTTAGTCAAGAGACTGACTTATGGCTCCTGTCATCCCAAATCATGGTTGAGAGCAGCAAAGTAAGGGATTTCAAGGGACTAAAGTTCTCTCTTGAACCTGTGAATACATAAAAGTTGATATTAATTGTTTATTTTGCAGTTAGTATGACTGCAGGCCAGCTGGCTTCCTTCCTGAGTTACTTCATCAAGCACGTGCCAACTGATACTTAAAAGGGTGCTGAACTTCATAAATGTGCGCCTGGAAGACTTAAACTGCCACTTAGCCCTGTAATAAGCAATCACACTCATTTTTTCATACACATGACTTTGATTCAACTATGCCAAACAGCAAGCTCTGCCCTTGATGTTAAGGGATAAATGACAAATACATGGAATAAAAATGATCATCTGTGATTTTTCCTTGAAGTTAATTTAAAATGAGTTAGTGTGAATCTACTGCCTTTAATTAGGACTCGGTTGTGTTTGTTTAGCTTTTACAATAATTTTAAGAAAATGCTTCTAGAAGTGGAGATAGCTCTGTTCTTTCCTATATATAACCCTGATGATTTGTAGACTAATAAATCACTTAAAAGGAAGTCAGTGTCTTCAACAATCTATGCCTACATAAAAAGCAGTTTAAGTCATTTTCATTTTAAAATGTTGAGTTCAGTTAAATGACTTTTTTTTCTGAAAGCTGCATGAGTATATGGCACAAAAATCACAAATCACATTTGTACTTCATTTTTAAATGAGTCGCTTCATATCTTAAAGATACATTCAAGGTCACAGCCTTGGGAAATACTTTTAATAATGTGGTTGTGCTTTCTTGCATCGATGCCATGGAGACCATGGAAAAGTATCTTATCTCACATTTCAATTTAAATAGCACTTTGAGCTTCGCACTCTGTCTTCCTTAAACTAAATATATTTGCCAAAGATGTTGAGGGACAATAATCTCTCATTTAACTGTAATCAATTGCTTTAAAGTTTATAAATGAATTAAGAAAACCTTTTAACTAAAATTTTAAAGTACATATACACAGGGCATACAGAGTATGCAAAGCACATAGTTGAAATTTATGGTTATGTAGAGAAAAACAATTGAAAATTAGAGGGTCACTAGTAGAGACAAGTGCCATGAGAAAAAAGAGGAATTTAAAAGGAAAAAAATCAAAACTTCCTTTTCATCCTCAGAGAAATGTGCCTTGCATAAAGAACGATTATGAACACTATTATATTATCAAATAATAGATTAGATTAATTTAAAAACATGAGCAGTCCATAACCTATAACCTTATTTGTTGTTAAAAGGAAGTACTTTTTGTTCCATAAAAAGGTTGATTTTTTTCCTGTTTAATTACCACATTATGTTAAAGATTTTTTGGATTTTATTGAAAATGTCATATCATTCTGAAATTTAAGTCATCAAAAATACTTAAAAGTTATAGATATTGCCTCCATTGTGTTTTCTAATTCAAGTTCTCTTTTTGTGTCTTGATTATAAGTTAAATATTTGGTCAGAAAATACCATGAGAGAATTCTAAGAATCTACCTTTTTAGTCAATGTGACTCTAAAACATGATTGTGATTTGTTTTAAAATAAAAGTGACAAAAGGCCAATACAAGCACTGAAAAGACTACAGAAACATCATGGATCATTAGCCACAAAATCAATATAATAATCTCTGGTTCAAAGCCCTGGGGAAAAAATAGAGGTATTTCAAATAGTCATTCCAAGTACCTTTTAATAATAACATATTTACCTATGATCCATTATATCAGAGCTTCAAAGAGAACAGCAATAAAAATAACATATTTTTTTCCTTCATGGTGAAACATGGAGTTGACAGTGCAATTTGGCAACACTAGATGTTTACATTTTCTTTGCCTAAAAAAAATTGTGTGCTGAAATGCAATGTTCGTCTCTAAAGTTTTCAAAATAGTTTTGAATAAAACAATAAATTCTGTCTGCTGCTGTGTAAGGACAAGTGAATACAATGGAATGGAAAAAGAAGACAAATGCAGGGGGAAAATGCATCCCAACTTGATTTAATATTTAAATTCTTCTTAAATTACTGCTTATTATGACAGAACATGGTAGACTTATCAGAAACTATACATATTTGGTCCATATATTTGTATCTTAATTTCTGTGTTCAGTCTAATCAGCAATTAAACATGAATTACAACAATACCATGTCTCCTTGGATCCCTTCAACCAGAAAGAAAAGAAAAGTGATTATATATGTTATATTGCATTATATATGTACGTATAGTGTGTATATACTAGAGATTAAGTACATGAGATAGAAAAAACAAAAACAGACAATAAAAATATTTTCACTCATGCTACTTCAATACTATTTACCCATTAACTTACATGTATTGGTGCCTACACTCAGGTTCCTATTTAGGCATTAGGAGTTCAGCAGTGAGTAAAACATAACAGCCCACCTTTGAAGTCTAGTGAAGGAGGAATAACACAGATATAAGTAAGTCTTTATATAAGTAGTTAGATCGCGATAAACTCTAAGGTGGAGGGGGATGGGAAATGAGTTTGAAGAACAAACGTTTTAAAATGATCTCAGGAGACCTTACTGAGTGAAGACCCAAAGAAAAAGTGAGTAAAAGTCATACAGTTCTCTGCAGAAGGAGCATGGAAGAAGGTAAAAAGAGCAAATGCTAAGTAAGGAAACAAGTTTGACTGTTACAGAGACAAGGGACAAAAATACTGGATGGTGACGTAAAAGTCAACTTCCAGACAAAAAAGTATAACTCTAAGAGGTCCATGCAAGGACTCCTTTTAATAGGTGTTTCCTGGGAGGGTTTTAAGCAGAGGTTTGAACTTTGGTTACTATGCTGAGAATAGATTAAGTGGAAAAGGGAAGATGAGGGAGACCAGTTGAAAAGTACCCTAGGTAGCTTCCTTTCATCCTTACAGATCTATTCTTCATCCTCTTTACCCTTTTCTCAGCCCTAGTAAACTGACTTGTATGTATTATATGAACAGAGTTCCCAGAAGAAGCTGAGGGGAGATTAAAGGCAGGAAAAAGTTCGGAGTTCACGTCCTTGATTTTACCCAGTGAATTTGTCTGTGACTTGTTATGTTATTCAGTGAAGGATTGCTGAGCCTTTCACATCTGCTGAATTTACTCAACCTCTCATAACTTTCAAAAAAAATTAAAAAATGAATATTTAGTTATCCTATTTCTGCATTCATGCTATTTTACTAGAGCACCTGTGACAAAATACCACAAATTAAGTGTTCTAAATAATAGAGATGTATTGTCTCACATATTTAGAAGGTAAAGTCTAAAATTCAGGTGTAAGCATAAGGCTAGTTCCTTTTGTGAACAGGGAAAATATTTCTGGTACCATCAAGTCTTTATTTTATTGTGTCTTAATAATTATTGGAATGGAGGTCACCCTAGATTCTGCTTTAACTTAATCATTCACTAAGATCCTATTTCTAATAAGTCACATTCCAGACATAATTTTGAGTTAGAGGCAATGGGGTTTACTAGAGAATTGAACATAGGGTATTTGACCTGAATAACAGAAAGAATGGTACTTCCCTTGACTAAGATGGAGAAGGCTATGAAACAAAAAGGTTAAGGGCAAGTATCAGTAACTCAGCTTTGGATAAGTGAAAGTTGAGAATTTCATTAGGTAACTGAGTAAGTCTTGAAGATATCTTTTTACAGTTTAGGAAGGATTCTGCCAATGTCCATTTGGTATTCATTAGTGTATAGAGAAAATTTATAATCATCAGGATGTTTGATCATCAGAAATGGATAAAATATAGACGGAAAAATATATTCAAATGTCTGACTCTTAGAACTATTATGTTTACAGAGATCTAAGCAGCAACCATTAATTTGACTGAGAATAAGCAACCATTAAAACAAAGGGAATATCTTGCCAGGCATGGTGGTGCATGCGTGTAGGTAGCAGCCTAGGACGCCATGACCAGGGCCAGAGATAGCAGTTTGAGTCCCACCGGGGGCACTTAGCGAGACCTAGTCCCAAAAAAATAGCTGGGCATGGTGGTATGCGCCTGTAATCCCAGCTAACTGGGAAGTTGAGGCTGGAGATTGCTTGAGTCTGTGGAACCCTGGGCAATGTGAGCCTGAGGTTCCACTGGCAAAAGTAGTAAGACCTAGTTTCAAAAAATAAATAATAATAAAATAAATTTAAAAATGAATAAATAATTAAAAGGAACTATCGGACAATTTAGGGCATCAGAAAGGAAGTGGAAAGGTTTTCTTCATGAAAGAAGCTGTTAACTATATGAGATATTGCTGGTGGAACATTTCTTGATCAAATAACTGGATTCAATTTAAAACATTTGGAAATAAGTCATAGAGGCAGGTAATACACATGGCATTTCTGTACAGTTTGAATATTAAGTAAAACTACTGGAAAATTGTTAAATGAATATGAACAGTCCATGCCACATGGACTGAGTCACAGGCATTTCAAAGAATTATGTTTTGTAAAGTTTGTTTTATGCTACTTAAAAAGATAATAATTATTAACTTTAACTTAGTGTGGTTTATCCTGAGAGAAATTGTTCAGAAGATAATTTGTTTTATTGTTTTATAAAAATCCATATTGTTATGTTGTTTTATGATAAACTAGAGGTATTTTTAAATTAAAGTAAAAAAATGCATTCAAAATGGTATGTAGGAGGTATCAACTTCTACAACAGTTTGAAGGAACCTGCTAACCCACTTCAAGGTGGAACTGGTGAAAGATCTTTTTAGAAAATAACCATTTCAAGTCTTCAGCGATGGTTTTAAAAGCAAAGAAAAATGTAGAAATAGTCAACAAAACCTATGAAAATCTGGTAAGAAACACAAGGATCTAATATTTAAACTTCATTTTCTCTCTCTCCTTTCCCCTCCTAACACTACCAACCACAAACTCCCATCCATAGGCTGTGGTCAAGAACACAGAGTCCAGTCTCCTTAGCTCTGAATCCAGGACTTTCCGAGAGAGAAACAAGACTTCATTCCTTATCCTGCACCCAGCTGCCTGTTGAGGTAAATTCTTGGACTTTTGAATACGAGCAGAATCCAATCTTCCTTATGAAAAACAACCAATACACTAAGATTTATGAAAAATTCACATTTTTCTGGTTATTGCTGCAAAAAAAAAAGCATAGACAATGTTTCCTATAATTGAATTCACAATTATAAAAAGTTCAGGTAGACAATTGATTTGAACAAGAATATTTTCTCATATATGAATAATGTATAGTTAATGTGATTCAGGAGAATACACATTTTATATGGAGGTTTTACTATGACTACTACAGAAATAATGTAAATGTGACATTCATTTTTATAAACACAAAATAACTGACTCCTCTGGAAAATCAATCAGTATAACAACTTAAGGCAAGGCCAAATTTAGAATATAAATTTCTGAGGCTTATTTTTTCTGTGTAGTCCAAATAATACCCAAACTCTCTTTATTTTAATCTTGCCCCTCATCTGTTGTTAACTATGTCTATCAGCATTGCAATATATTAGAAAAGCCTGCTCTTGGGAATTTTTTTCACCATTCAGTTGTATTATCCCTCACATCCTACCTCTTCTTGAACACATTTCAACTTCATTAAAACATATTTGCTTTTGACTTTCACCGGATTGCTTAAAGACCATATACCTTTCATACTCTCAATTCTTTATAGGAAAATAATTGTACCAAGCTCAAACTATCCAAATCAATGTAATAATGCTCCCTTTAGGGCAATGGAGAGGACATTATGTGCAATTAGATAGATAGATAGATGATAGATGATAGATAGATAGATAGATAGATAGATAGATAGATAGATAGATAGATAGATAGATAGATAGATAGATAGATAGATAGATAGATATGCATGTATACATGTCTATATATATATATACATATATATATATATATTTGATATTACTGAGAAATATATTTTGTCATGGCCTGTGATGGTCTGAGCAAACTTTACAAAGCAGTTCAAGTCTTTTCTCTTGAAGTCAAGAACCTGGTCTCAGAGAAACCATAGACAGAGACACTCAAAGACCATCAGAAAGGGAGGTTGTACATTTCTTGCAGCTTTCCCATTATTATAGGTTTGCTCCCAGCTAGTTGGTGAGAACACTGACATTGAGTTATTACACCCTTCTGTGCTGGTGACTGGCTCTTAAACTACGTCATTCTATTCATGACATGTAAATGTGCTTATCACAGCTATTCCACAAGTGCTCACAATTTTATAATTAAGAAGAAAAAAGAAAAGGAAAAAACCAGGCTGGGCACTGTGGCACATGCCTTTAATCGCAGCCTACGAAGCACCAGGTCAAGACTAGGAATTGCTTGAGTCCGCGGTTTTGAGACCCGCCCGGGGGGTCCAAGACCTGCCCAGGGCAATATAGCAAGACCTAGTTTCAAAAAATAGCAGGTGTCATGGTGGTGCATGCTTTTATTCCTAGCTACCTGGGAGACTAAGGCTGGGGATCGCTTGTGTCTATGGTACCCCAGGCAACGTGAGCCTACCATTTCGCAGGCAACAAAGTGAGATCTAATCTCAAAAAAAAAAAAAAAAAAAAAAAAAAAAAAAAAAAAAAAAAAAAAAGAAAGAAAGAAAGAAAGAAAGAAAGAAAGAAAGAAAGAAAGAAAGAAAGAAAGAAAGAAAGAAAGAAAGAAAGAAAGAAAGAAAGAAAGAAAGAAAGAAAGAAAGAAAGAAAGAAAGAAAGAAAGAAAGAGAGAGAGAAAGAGAGAAAGAAAAGAAAATGTGTTACCCGTCACCCTGCCTGCTTATCACAGGGGGTGTGCTAGAAGTTATCTCACACTTTCAAAGCAACTTAAAGTTATAGAGTCCAAATTCCAACTGTCAAAAAATTTTAACATACTTTCGTTAACATGGCAAAATTTATGATATTTTCGTTAACATGGCTGGTTCATTGTCTTGCTGGTTCTATCTTTCTTCTCTGGTTTGTGCCAATTCTTACACTTCCGAGGTGGCCTGGGAAACCTGTATAGTGGTCATGCTGAAAATGCTCCCTACAACTCCATAATTCTCAAATAATGCTTATATGTCACTCTGTTTTACCCATTTCCCTCCACTTCAGTAAATCCCTAGATAAATTCAATAGTGTTGTTAAGGGGCTGTGGTACCCAGTACTGGTGCTGCTGCATCAAAATAGCAGCTATTGTTTATGGGTGGGTGGAGATTTGGAGAAGGAAAGTTAAGCTTCTCATAAGAAAGGGGGATTAAAATATTAGGGAGGGGACAGAGGAAAAGACATGGAAAGAGACAGAAGAGACCTGGAAGGGGAGGTGCAGGGAGGAGCAGCAGAGAGGCTGGTGGCTTCAAAGCTGCTGCTGCCATATGGGGCAGCAGGGCAGGGAAGGAAGCCAAGCTGTGGGCTTCCATGCCCAGCTTGCGCCAGTGAGGAGCCTGAGGAAACATGTTGGAGAAACTTGTGACTTGTGTGAGCTGTCTTGGAAATGTCGTACTTAAAAACTTGGTTTAATTTTAAAACTGAAAAGAATTCAGGGGCCTTGGAAAAGTGTTCACAATAGAGTGTTAAAATGTGAAAAAATAAACAAAAGCCATGAGGAAAAGACAAAACAAGCTAAGCACCAAACTGAAGCACACAACTTTGGGCAGGAGGGTAAAAAGGGGGATTGGGGGGGTGTATAAACCCCGGCATTACAATGATGTGAAATTTATATGTAAATAAATTATTAAAAAGTAAAATAAAATGTGTAAGATGTAAAATGTAAAAAAAAATAATAATAATTTTAAAACTGCGAAACTTAGAAGCCTTCTGAAAAGCTGAAGAGAGTTTGCTGTCTTGCCATTTTTAACGTGAGACGTCTGAAGTGCTTGCTGTGTTGCTGTATCAAGTGAATTTTGCTGATGCTGGGCCACTTTGGAGTTGGAGATGAAAAAAAATGTCGAAGCTGTGCCTTTTGGAGAAGAATTGATGATGTCATCATGGTTTTCCTCTTTGGATTTGAATCTCCTGCTTGGCTTCTTCTGGCTTGGAGTGAGTGAAGCTGTGTCTTTGAAGAAGGAGTGTGGGTGCTATCTTAACTCCTTCATCCAGCTTAAGGTGGGGCAGCTGCCATTTTTGTGGATGCACATGACTGTAGCAGCCATGTGCTCTTTGGGCTAGAGACTGGACTGTGTGGTCAGATTACCAAAGGGGTTCCCTTGTACCCCTCAGAGTGACTCTTATCTGATTTGTCTTGTAGTAAGCAAGTTTGTTTTTTTTCTCCCTCTTAAAGTTTTTGTAGTCTTGCTGCTGCATGCGCAGGCTGGGAAGAATGTGATGTGTGGCTGGCTTTAAAGGGCTATCTGCTCCCCTTTGTAAGTTTATTTGAGCACCCCGTTTTGCTTGTTTTTTCAAATCGTTATCAGTGTGAATTTTAAACCTATTTTCCTAGCAAATCAGTTAAGGTTAACTAATGTAGAGGAAACAAGGATTTTTATCTTAAAGGTATAAAAATTTCTTTAGTCTAATGTGTTTCCCTACATAGAAGATTTATGACATTTATTAACTTCTCTCATATCTGTTACCCTACTACATAAAACAGCTGCAGTAATATATTATTGGGGGAGGGGATCATGCCATGTTTATTTACTTTTTTGTTTTAGTGAGAGTTCCTCTGCCTGTGCAATCATTTCCCAGAGATCAAACTTTCCTGATAAGGGTAAGAATATTTATTTACAGATAAACAAGAACAAACTAAAAGATTCTGATAGTACACACCCTATAAGTGACCCAAGTAAAAAATAACCCTACTTTTGCCCCTTCGCAAACTGAGTGGGGTTTACCTCAGTCTTAGTGTACTTCAGTCTGAAACTGCCAGATTATGTTCTTATCTTTTGGCCCTCTGTCACTCCAGTCAGCATCTGGGTGTATTCCACCAACACAAGGTTCAGCTTGCTTTGCATGGTGGCTCATCATTTCATCAGGGTCATCTTTCCACCTTCACACAGATCCTGATCCTTTGAGGCCCAAACATCTGGGGGAGCCCCAAAAGACTCTGTTTCTGTGACCTTTTCCTCCAGAAGTCAAAACCTCCCCCAAGCGTGATGCCAATCTCCCAGATCTCTGATCTCTACTCAGTTCTCCTTCCCAAAAGTCTTATAACCCCTGTCTCTGCTTCTTTTCTCTTTTTATTCTTTTTCTTGCTCTCCCCAACTCATGAAACCAGAGGCTCCAATTTACAGTTACATTCCCTTCTGGTGGTCCATCTCCCCTTCCCCATAATGGCCTTTGAACCATAGCCCCAGAACCCTAGATTAGCATACTTGCTAAGTCTGGTAAAATACATCCAACATAAGGCTAAAAGAAAGAAGTGCCGCTATCTGGTTTTAGGTCATTCTTAACCTCTATGATTTTCATACACAGGTATTAGCAATGCCTACAATTTTCCAACAAATAACACTGCCTGTATTGGGGTCACAGCTTCAATATTCACTTTCTAGGTTATTGTGGAGAAAAAAAAAATCTGAATTCACTGAATGTACTGAAAGAAAATATTAGAGTCAATGTGCAAAATTCTTGCACATTATGAAATTATGAAAGGTTCTAGTCAACTTGACTTCACCTCATCTGCCTTCACAGAATTGTGGTAGAAACAAAAAGAACACAGAAAGATGTCTATTTTCTAGTCTCCAAGTCTGTAAAAAGTTCACTTTAAGTGAAAATTTAAACAAAATGAATCTGGATTTACAGGTGGTGAGGGTATACTGGATTACTCAAATGGACCTAATCCATAGGGCCCTGCCCAGAAGGCAAGAAAGTCAAAATCAGAGTAAGGAGATGGAGTAAAAGAATCTGACCTCAGACTGATGCCGTTGCTTGAAGATGGTCATAAGTCAAGAATGTAGACAGCTTTTAAACAAAGACTATTCTTCCTAATGTCTCCAGTTTAACACTTCGATTTTGGTCTATTAATCTCAGTTTCAGACTTCTGATTATCAAAATTACAAATTAACAAATGCTTTGTTTTAACCATAAAGGTTGTAACATTTTGTAGCAATGATAAGCAATTAATTCAGAAACCTATTGTTATAGAAAATGTAGTCTAAGGAAGCAGCCAGGAAAATAGCAGCTATGACAAGTTTAGAGAAACTATCCCCCAAAAATGTTAATGTGAGCCTGTAATTTCTTAACCAGAAATTTCTCTTATTCATTTATTTACATTTATTCTATTGCACTTGGGTCCACAATGGGGTTTGACAGTTGAAGACTTTGATTTAGAGGAGTGCTATTCATTAATATTTATTTTAAGCATGATTTTAACTGTAGCAATATTGTATATCATGATATAAGGCAAAATAAGAACTAAAATTATTATTTCAATTTGACATTTGCATATAGAAAAGTTCAGGAAGAAACTCGCCTACCATCAGTCAACTAGTGACAAAGCAAATATTCTAGCTAATAGACTAGAGAGCCATTGTTCCCACATATTATCACTGTAAAATTATAACCATCAATCAGACATAATGAGAATTAGCGCATCTGATTGTTTTCTAGATAATAGTTTGTAGACTATTGTTTTAGTACAGAAAAGAATAAACACTTCGGATACATATGAATTATAGGGTTAAGGATGTTGAGTATTTGTGACAATAAGATGTCAAGAAAATGTTAAAAGGGAAGACTAAGTTGAAAATATGTATAGGTTAAAAATAAAATTTTTCTTCCTTTTAAAGTATGCAAGTTAGACTAGGATTGCACAAATGAGACAGGAAATGCCTCATCTTCTAAATCAAATTCAATTGACCTAAGATCCAAGCTTCCAACCTTTTGTCATCAAACATATATTAACCACACATTCTATTTTTGGAATTTGTTCCCTGGTCTAAAATGAAATCATCACTTATTACATTTCTGAAAATAAAAATAAAATTAAATATATTTCATGTTGTGAACAACTGACTAGTGGCATGACAACTAGTTTAAAGGTTAGAATTACTACCTTGAGGGTAAGTGGAGAAGAACATAGTGGTAATCAGCTTAAAATACACATGACTTGGTGAGCCTTGAGTTATTAAGGAGAAAGAGATCCTAATCATCATCCTCAATAAACTTAATCATTCTGTCTCTATCTTCATTCTTAAAGTTAGCATACCACTTTGAATACACAGTAATTAAAATTTTGTACAATAAGATTCTTTTTTTAGACATTATATGATTAATCACCTGGAGGAATGTTTTAATTGAACTGTTTAAGCATAAATTTTCTTTATAGCATAGCAAACATGTTTATTAGATCTGCTACAATGAGCATTTCATAAAAGCCACTTTGTCTTAAATTACTGTCTCTTAAATTGCTCTGACTCTACCTCTAAGTTTTCCAATAAAATACCCCACAATTTCATTATGCATCTTTTCTAGACCACTGATTTTGACGTTCTTGAAAATGTCTATTTGAGATAGCAATTTTCTATTTTCCAAGTGAAAAATTAATTGATAAATACAAACCAATCATTATCGTGCAGAATTCAACACACATATCCAAAGAATGCCTTTTGAACTAATTTGATCTATTTGCAAGGCCACAATGGCAGAAAAGATATTTGTTGTGTGTAAAACTCAAACCAACATGAGTAGAATAGTCTTACTCTATTTCAGAATATGTATAAATGATTTTGAATAATGTCTTAGAACCCATAATTTCCTAAGAATGTTGGTTCTTGTAGATTATTTATATGTGATATCCAGTCATAAGTCATTATGAGTCTGCTCCCATGTTTCATGGACATTTAGCTTACTTATTTTTATATCAATGCTGATGGTGTCCTTCTGTAAGGATTGCTAAACTAATTTAATGTCAGGAATGATAATAATTAGCAATAATCTTCATCCTGTTTATGCCTGGTCCCTCCTGCTGGAAGAAAATTGACACACAAAAAATTAAAATCTGTGATTTCTTCACAAAGATATAAATAATGCTACTTTCTAAGTAAATATGTTCTACAGTGAATCAAGTGACTTTAGTGAAAATGACTGCATAAGAATCTCCAAAAATTCTCTTCTACATATAAACAAATAGAACTCTTGCAGAAATTTTCAGAATCAACATTTTCAGAACTCTGGAAATTAGTTGTAAGCTTGCAGCAATTCTGGGACTATTTGTTCAAGAAAAACAGCTGCATTTCAGCTAGAAGAGTGAGTTTTGTAAGATTTTAACTTGTCCTAATCGCAATCTTGATTCCACATGCTGGTGGTAGATTTGAAAACCATCTGTCTACTTTCATAGTGAATATCAGCAGTGTGGCATGACTAGAGGTGACAGAATAAAACTAGCACCCTTCCAAAGTTCCATTTCCAGGGAATTGTCAAAATTTGACCAGCATGGTGATTCACTAGAATACTTACTTGCAAAACTCTCATTTTTGGATCTCATTCTGAGTTCATCCAATATGAAAAGCTTTTCCTGTAGGGTATGTGTTGAAAAAATTATTGTAGTATTTCAATACTGTTGCTCTTGGATAATGGGCAAGAATTAGGGAAAATAAAAGACTACCTACTAGCCTTAAAAGGGAAACCTATAGAGTGACATGAATATACAACTGGATATTTTGATTCTGCTTTCCTGAAGAACCTTTTTTAATACAATGTCCAATGTTCACACAAAAAGGACTGTAGTACTGGTTCATGCTACATGAGTGAATAGTTTGCTTGTAACTATCATGTTAAGAGAAAGAAATCCAGCTCAAACAGTCATGTTTTCAAAATAATTTAATTTAATTTACAGATTATATGATTCAGTAATGATATGACCAACCTGGGAAAATCCATAGAGACAGAAAATAGATTAGTAATTGCTAGTGTTTGTGACAAGTTGGGAAGTTGTGGAAATAAATATAAGGGACATGAAGTTTTTTCTTTTTCTTTTTTTTTTTTTTTTTGAGAGCACACTGAACTGAAATTAAATAAAAATGGCTGCAAAATTGTGAATGTATTGAAAATGCATACATCTGTTAAGTATAATAAACACACCAACCATTAAAGTGAAACACTTTTTCAGTGATCTTCACTCATGTAAACAAATAATGTTTACAAATCATGCGAATTTCTGTTTCTGCTTCTAGACTAAGATGCAATGGCTGTTTCTATAATGATAACTTTATATATACAGTGAGTCTGAGAGCACCTAAGTTGATTTAGGTTATCAGTTACTACACATCTATGTATAACTTAAGAGATTTCTTTCTCTTCAACGTTAGCGGGTGGAAGCCACAATTGACATATAGACTTTCATTTCTTCCTGTCCAGGTTGATTTGTGGTCTGCCTCTCTCAAGGAAAGATAGAGGAAAAGACAGTCACCCTGATACTATCTTTATCAGTATTAAGAACACAAAACTTAATGGATTTTCCAAACATGTATGCCATCAAGACTGCAATGTATACTGAGAAACAGTTATTAAAAATTTTAATTAAAAATAATATAGAAAGAACTACTCTAATCAATTATTACTTATAGAGAAGGGATTAACCAATATATATCAAAAAATTCTTAGATGTTCCTGTAGTTGAAATCATTAGACTTTATCCCTTTCTCTTTGGGCTTATCATATTTTCTGTGTAACTCTATGAATTAAACTCTCACAAAACAAGGACTGCTTTTTGTTCTGTGTAGAAAAGCTCTTTATATCCATTATATTTTTTATTACATTTTAATTTTATTGAGAGCAGATAACATGTTTTTAATTTTTACTATACATAGCTAAGGATAGGTCTTTAGCAACTATTTATTGCAAAAAAACAATAAATACCAGGCTATAAAGGGCCGAAAAACTAGCCATGGAGAAAGTCAAATATTTTACTAGTCACTCTGTGTTATTTCACACTGATGCACAGAACTGCAAGACTGAAATCAGGTGCAAAGAGGCAGAAGCTGACAACCAACAAAACACAGAAAGATTAAAAAAAAAAAAACTTTCAAAAGACTGAAAATCCCTAACACTTGTCCAAGATGGTGCCCCTCCATAACCGCAGGCACCCTGAAATTCCCTATCCTTCTCCAACATCTTCTCTTTGCTTCTTCTCCAGTGTTGCAAGCTGATCCACTTCTCCAAGGTGCTACAAACTTTCCCCACAGTTACTGTAGGGAATAAATCAGCTTTCCAATCCCTGGCCATCTCCAGGTACCAGCTAACTATGCCACCTTGCTGCAGTGCCATGCTCTTCACACTCTTCTGTCAGTCACTATGGCTCCTGGCCACCTCCAGCTCACTCTTCCAGGGGGGCTTACTCTGGCCAAGCCACATAAGCCTTTTGGCACTTCTTGCTTCTTCTCATGTGTCTCTCTCTCAGACCCCACCCACCAGGTTTTTTTGGTGCCAATACAATCTTTAACTGCATTACTCAGAATCCTGTAACAAGACCACTCAGGTTCAGGGAATAAACTTCATTCATCAAGATATTAAGCCTTAGCATTTGTTTGGATAAGAAGTTTGAAATGTAAATGCAAAAATACAGCTGTCTAGTTCCTTGAAGTTCAAGTCTCTGATGCAGTGAATATTTCAGGCAGGTCCAATTAGATCTTTTTTTTTTTTTTTTCCTCAGATGAGTGGCTAGCATTGGTCAATATTGCCAGGTAATATTGCTCTGTGACTCTAACTGAAATTTTATTACTCTAAAACTAACAGAGGGATATCAGAAGGAGAAAGAAATATCAGAAGGAGAAAGAAAATATCAGAAGGAGAAAGAAAAATCCAGGATGATTTCATACATGTGTGAGATGAAATAACAAAGCAATGGAACATACAAAACAGACAAAAATGAAAACTTGAAATTGCACAATTAAAGCTACCAGGTTAGGAAGGAGTAGACTTCCAGAGGGATTCAACTGATGGGAGGATTATTGGTGCTTTGGGAATGGATTTGGTATGGTAACATATATCTGAAAGGGTGTAAACCTAGGTCCATGAATCATATACATTGTTGCAAACAATATTATGTAAATTAAAAAATGAAGAATCTAGAGAAAGCAAAGGATGAGACAAAGACAAATTTTAAGACTAATTCCCAAAGCAGATGGTAGATCTGAGATACTCAGAATGGGGAAAGGAGGAGGAGGTAAGGAGAGAGATTGAAGGACAGGGCAGAAGGAAAACAAGATGGTATGTGGTGGAGGACTCTGGACTGGACACATTGGTGATGGGGAAACTGGTGAGGGAAGTATTCTATACTGTGAAAAAAATAAATAAAGATGTTTTAAATAAGAGAGGAGAAAAGAAAATGAAAAAATGATGTAATTAATTTAAAACCAAATGAAACAACATGTAAATACTTTAGCTCACAAAAGAATAAATAATAAAATAAGAGTAAAGAAGACATTCGATGGATTGGCAATAAGTAATGAGACAAAGAACTCCAGGGACTCTCACTCTGAGAAGTGGTAATCATCCTTCCTATAGAGAGATGAATATTAGGATCTTTTTCAACTGGGACTCATCTACTATGAATGTTAGCCTCATGCATTTTGCTGAAAAGCTCACTTTCTTCCCTCATTTTGTTATCAGTGAATTGTACATTTATGTTACAAACTATGTGAATTCCCCTCAATAAAATCATGTATGATTACACATATTTGGTTTGAGTGGAAAGTAAAAAACCTCATATTTTGGGGAAGTTGACAATCTAGATATCCTGAATCTGTTACATGGGAGGGTGTCCTGGAAACCTCTAATTCATAAACAGCTGTTAAAAGCATAGGCACATAAACTAGAGCAAAACTGAGTCACTAATTGTGGGGTCCAATGCTCTCTCCTGGTAGATAGTGGTAGAATTAAGTTTAATTTTTGAACTTCCTGCTCGTGTTCAAATTTGCTTGTTGATAAGGGAAACTCTCCATTGGAAATTGTCCCCATCACGGGGATCAATGCTTATTTCTCTTTATACCACTGCAGATCTCATTTACAGTTTGCTATACATGGAATATCACAGGCTCCAGAGATGTACAATAAAGAACCATTTCTTTAAGCTAAGGATGGTATTCTAATTAAGATATAAGCAGTGTGGACATTGACATTCTTCCAGACATTGACAGTAACCATATAGAAAAAACCTTAGTACTATTTTTATTCTGAGAACTTTACCTCATTTAACTTAAGGTAAAAAAATAACATGAAAAATTGAAGAGGTATGGCAGGAAGGTGTAAGAGAGGGGATATGGTGAAACGGTTTTATTAGTGCTCAAAACTCACAGTATAGAAATACATCGTTTTTTTAATTAATTGAAAAAAGTTATTTTTTTTTTTTTTACTATTTAGACTACAAAATGGGTAAGAGTTAGGTATAGACCAGAGGTGTGGGAGTGAAGGAATTCACCAGAGACAGAATGGAAAGTAGAAAAGGCAGATTCATTGAAATAAGAGAAGCAACAGGCTAGACTGGAGAAGTCAGCTATGCAGACAGGGTCTCAAGACTATTTGTCCTCTGAGTATTATTGCTTGATTTGGGGTGTGTTACTGGTTTGGGGTGTGTCCTGATGCAGGACCCAGGTTGGCAGCATAACTGATCAATTCCCATGTTCCCATGATCCTCCCATCCACTCCCTGTATCCATTTATGTCTCCCAAACTTCCCTACTCGGCAAGGGGTGGATTTATTTTTTGTTTGTTTGTTTTTAATATAAATATGATACAACAGCATTTTCCTCTAAATCTATATAATTCAAAATGGAAAAACAATATAAAATATCAGATATATCATAGCATACATTTACACAAGCACAATCTTCTGATAATTAAGCTTTCTGTTTCTATCCTGATATTAATTCTTTTCCAGTTGGAAGGCTAACATAACAGTATCTAATTATTGACTATGATTAATTATTTATCTCTTCCAATTACCATTAACCACTTTGCTGGAATTGCTGTAAAGTCAACAGAAATCTTGTCACAACAGTCACTGACATTTCTTCGTCCTGTTTCTTTTGACCACATGGCAGCAATCACCCTTCCTGGCTTTTGTAGTACATTCCTGTTGATTGCTTCCTCCTCCTGAATACTGCCTTCCCCTGTGTCACTAAAGGCACACTGTTTTTCTATTTACTTCTCATTTTTCTTAGCAACATTTAGTTTCCTATTTAACCATATTTCCTATAAATAACTTCATCTCCTTTAAACTTAGATTAAGGACTTCTAGTGTTATTTGATTTCTCTTCCTAGAAATGTCCATTTTGTATTTTAAAGAATTCAAAAGTTAAGAGACAGTTTCAAAAATTAATGTGATCTTTTCCTTGAACTTCAGGAACATTTGTTTCTTGAAATCCTTCTAATTTTCTCAAACTATAAATTCCTTCTGTAAATTCCTTTGTTCCCACAGTCTTTTCTGTACTAAGAAACACCAGTCAATAACATTCTGTACATTTGCTTAGTTATTGTTTTGCTGAACCTATTCTTATATAACTAATTTGTTTTTTAAGGTCCAGTTTATCTATATATTTTCCTTCAAAATACCAAGAAACTTGTGCATTTCATTTCACTTAAAGTTTCATCAAAGCAATAGTATTTTAGTCTGCTCTGTGTTGACAGATCATGAAAAAATATATATCTATTGTAATCAGTTTCTTTTCCTTAGGGAAAACAAGATAAAATATGTATATATAGAAAAAAGCCACTTTTAAAACTACAATTAGCATATTGTTTTAAATTTCAAGATTTTTATCCTATTTGGCCTTGAGAAGAAAACAAAGCTCTCCTGAAATAAAAGTTTAAAATTTCATCCTAAAACAAAAGAGAATAATTTATTTCAATTTTTCTATAAAAGAGTTTTCATGTCATGACAACACTGCTATTTGCCAGTAAGCAAGGGTGCCCTAACTTAGGAAGGGCTGTCATTAAAAGAACAACCAGGAAGCAATTCACAAAAGAAGAATTGTTAAGGATAGGTTCTTGCTGCATTCCAATCATGTTCTTTTCAAAACCTGGCTTTATGGATTTTAAAGAAATCCTGAGGGGGCACTCTTTTCCTTTTGTCCCACTGAAATATCATCATTAAACTTCTCTAAAAATGGTTTCGGATGTGGTTCCGCTTTCCAGCTGAGGCAACATTTTCTATAAGTAATAACAAAACAGCTGAACTGAGTAAAAGCAAACTGGGCAGATAGGAATATCAATCCTGATGGGACCAAAGGGAGCCCTGTGTTAACTTCTGAAGTACCTGAACTTTTCTGAACCAGCTGGCTTTGACTGAAATTGGAAATGCTCTTTCACTTTCGAATCCCTGCCAGAGGGGGCTGCTATGGTAGACTTCTCTAGCTATTTTTCTTCTTTTCAGAGAAATTCAAGACGAGAGATGTCAATGTGTGTGCTTAAGCGTAAAAGTGATCATTTTTTAACCACTGGTGGGAAAGTAGTTTGCCAGTGGGGAGCTAAGTGTTGAAATCTGGCATTAATCCAGTAGAGCTGGTCCAATAGATCACAGATAACTACACAGAATATGATGGTGAGTTCTTGTACTGAAATGAAAAAAAAAAAAAATGGAGAGTATTGAGGAGTGAGACAGGAGATTTTTCAAAAGATGCACTACACTGCTCTATTGACTTAAGCCAGCCACGAGGAAATTTAAAAACAATTTAGAGAATGGAGTGCAACTACTTCTCTGAAGATCACTCTTCATAACATAGGTGGATAGGGAATATTCCAGTATGAAATATTATTTGGCATGTGTGTTTACCTTAAGGCTTCAGCAGATACTAAATTGTATTCTAAAAGTTTGGTTATTTTAAATTGACCAGGCCACTTATGTCATCCAGAAGCAACAATGTCTCCCAAAACTGGAAGTGGAAGTAGATAGCCAAGTACCTGTCTCTTACTGGAAAATTAATAAAAATAGAAATCTAGTTATTCTTCCAGGATTATAACGAGCAAGGTTTCTGAGTTACTGTGGCTAAAAGTTTCTACTTTACTGGTTTTCTCATCAAGTCATAAATGCAATAGGGTATGTTTCCTTAAACATGATCATCAAACATTTTGATGTTGAGGAATCATTTTCAAACAAAAGATTCTGAAATGATTTTTTTCTTATTTTTTAGCAGAACTGAACTACCATGACTAGAATTGGAAGTTAAAATCACAACTGCTTTGAATTTAGAATGAATCCCTCCCCCCAAAAAATAAATATTTATTTTTGTTTTGTATATCTTGTATTGTGGCAATATTGGTTTGTAGTACTGAACACAAAGGGATAGTTAATTAAAAATAGCTTTTAACTGAAATGGGCAAAGAATTTAAAGCAACAAAAAAGTGACCAATCTCCTGCCCACCTGTGACTATGCAGGTGCCTATCTTTTTCTCCTTTTCCTAATAAACCTGTTCTTCTAAAATATAGAGGGTATATATACACAATGGAGTATTACTCATCAATTAAAAATGACAAATTTGATGAATTTATGAAAACCTGGATGTACCTAGAAGAAATCATACTAGCAGAAACAAGTCAGATAGAAAAAGACAGAAACCAAATGGTTTCACTAATATATGGTTAACCAAATGAAATTACACAACAGGAAGGTGGGGACCAGCTGGAGCGGGAGGGGAGGGGAGGTGGTGGGTGACCCCCAGAGATCAAAATGTATATATATATGTCTATATATAGACATATATACATATATATAATATATATATATATTACTTAAAAATAAAATATAGGGGGAAAAGCAACACAAAAGCTATTATATACACAAGTGTGCCATTGGTCTCTTCAAGCAGAAGCAAAACAGTCAAAATTCCAGTTTTTAAAATTTTGTCTGACAGAAACCAAATGCTTTCTACTTCATGTTTTCCATAAGAGTAGTCAGAGTATATTTTAATATAAGACTGTTCCTCTTAAATCTCTACCACATGTATTATCGTGAAATATGACATTCTTCTGAAGCATTCATTTATTCTCTCATTATTTGTTTGGTGAAAAATAGTAATAATAAATTGGTCATCGTTGGTTTTCAGAAGGGTTGACCATACAACTGCAGAAAATAAAAATATTATTTATAGCATATAAATGCTTCCTGCTCTTTTATTAGACATGAAGTTGAAAATGTAAAGCTCTGACTTTATTTTTTCTCCAGTTTTCTAGTAATCTAGAAGGTACAATCCAACTTAATTATATTCCTACATACCGTAACATTTCTAGGAAAGTTGCTCCTTAGTTATCAAAAACTTACTTAATAAAAGTAATGCATTGAATTAATATTTCGCCAGGGCATGCCTTGATCTAGCAGAGCTGCCTATGATGACTTTAAATTTAATTAGATTAGAGAGAAACTACAATTTTTCATTTCTGAGACTGTTTCCATTGAATTGAATCTACTGTCAATTTCTGTTTTGATTATCTCTGCAAAAACTACCCCAAACTTAATAGTTTTAAGACATGTTTGATCACTTCTTAGAATCTGGTGAGTGACTAAGTTCATTGAGAAATAATGCTGGTGTCATTTGGGAACTCCCAGGAAATTTTAGATCCATGGCAGATGAGACCAGAAACATTTCCTTATTCAACTGAAATACTACTGTAGTGGGTCCCTATCCCTACCCACATAGTTTCAGGGCCTCTCCATATGACATAGTCTCTGTCCATGGCTACCAAGTGGGTAGACAGACTTCTCTTATATCTAATCAAGGTTAATCTTTCTAAAACAATAAATGCTGCCCATCCTCAAAAATGACAAAACATCACTTCTTCTACATTCTATCAGTTAATATAAATTAAAAAAACACCCCAAATTCAAAATTGGAATGCCTATTTGTAGTTGTCTGGTTAAAGAATTATTATTCTCTAGGTCTGCATAAGTTCATTTTTCAATGATTAACACTTGAGTTGCATCTGAATTATAATGGCAATTTGAATTGTAACATTGATCTTTCTAGTTTTGCCTATTTTGTATATTTTGTCAATTATTTTGGAATATGGAATTGATTGAAAATGAGAATAACTGAATATGATGATCTTTTTCTTTACAAGTCAGAAATTAAAGTCCCATGAAGACTGTTCATGTTGTGATAAGAAAACTTTTGTTACAAAGAAGATAAAGCTGTGAATATGTTTATTGGCCACAGTAATGCTTACGGTTTGTTTTCAATGATAATAACTATCATCATAAGTCTTTGTAGATGACTCCATGGTATAAAAACATATCATAAGTCTTTGTAGATGACTGCATGGTATAAAAACATATGAATAAAAGAAATGTTATGGGAAAAATTGTTTTTCTTAATGGACATGTTTATTCCTCTCTAAACTGTAAGGTACTAAAAACATGACAAAAATTTAAGGTTATGTAGTCAATATCAATAAGCTCTTATACTTTTGTATAGTTCTACTATTATCCTTAATTCCAAGGATCTCAGCTATGAGATTCCTACTTAAAGAGATGCATTTAAGTTTTACAACAATATGGTCTCTTATTCCCTATCATTGAATCACAACTATAATTTTTGACTCATCAAAATTTACTTTACTGTAACATTAACTAGACATCTGATTAGGTCCCAAATATTATATAGTTAATTTTTATCTGTAATACTAGTACATTCAAATCAACATGCAGCTATTTCATGGATGTCAAAATTGAAATGGACATTCAAATATTTATTTCATTTCTTAAAAGAAAAATGTACTAAACCAAATAAGCCGTCTTATTTTATCAAGTAAAATATTTTTCCTTAAGTTCTAGCTGATAGTCAAATATTTTAATACCCTGTTTTTCACTTGCTCACTAGCATTTTCTTTTTGTAGGTTTACTAAGCTATCCTAAATCCAGTTGCTGCTTCTGTGACTTAAAGTTGCTGCTTCTGTGACTTCATTCCATCCTGGTATGTTTTTATTTTTATTCTTAATATTCAATATCAATGTACTACATTTCAGGAAATTAATAGACAACAAAATTGTACTTCAATGAGAAAGCCAACATTACTAAAATCATGTCATGGTGTTCTGCTAAATAGAAACTGAATAGAAACCTTACAACAATAAGCCAATATGTAGTTTTGCAGTAAAACATTTTCTTCTTTTTTGTCCACAAAATGAAAAGAGAAAAAGTGACAAGAAAATCTATTCTAACTCATTACAATTTCATTCAAAATGTTAACTGAAAATAAAGACTTCATCATAAGACAAAGAGTTTATTAGATTATCAAAGTGAGGATTCAAGTCTGAAAGCTTCTGACAGTTTTTACTGTCAGAGCTGTTCTAATAAATACAAGTCTGAGTTTAGTTTGTATAAATAGAAACAGTGATCACCGACATTAAGAAAGTTAATTCTTGACAGGAGGGCCTTCTAGTTCTGAGTTGTCTGGACTTAAAAATATGTTGACACTAGAGGAAGCCAATGTGTGACTTAGTTACATCTTCCCTAAGAAATGTATTTCAAATATGCAAAGGGTAACAATTGTTAAGTGCTTATGATCTCATTCCTTTGTTTCCAGTGAAAGACTGTCCATTCAGGTAGTAAGTGGTCCTGCATACAGAATGGTGACTGACAAGACAGCTTTTCCCTCCTCCCTACTACATCAATGGGGTAAAGGGTTCCCAGAAAAAAATTATAAAATGTTCATGAAAATAACTGAGATTTTTCTAAATCTATATTATAGTGAAGGTATACTGAATAAATTAGGTATCTAAAATAGATCACTGTCAAATGAACTAAATAGCACTCAGAAAGAATTTGTTTATTCTATACTATACGTGTGACACATTAATCTCAGGGCATATTTACTATTACTGGGCTATCAATTGTTCTTTTTTTCTTCTTATCAACAATGAATTACTTCTAATCCTTTTTCTTTACCACAGAATACTGAATTTTACAACAATGTCCTTCTTATGTAGAGCTTATTCTATTGTATCTCAACATACTCCATTTTTAAATTCATTTCATTAATGAGTTGTTAATATTTAAGAGCATAGCAAGGCTTTGATTTGCAATGAAGTATGGGAGTATAACAAATTTGGGGGAACATGTGCTACAATGGGAGAAACTTTTTTCCATATTGTGAATTTTTACAATTGAAAAGAAATTAAGTGAATATTCCAGATACATAAGATGGCCAGAAAAATCATGGCGTTAAAATGCTTGTAGCTAAAACAAGAAGAAAGGATGAATAAAAGAAGTTTAATAACTTTTTGAAGGGTATGTTTAAAATAACTAAATCACTTTCAAAACACGAATAGACAAACACTGCAGTCAGGGATTATAGTCAAGATTGCACTTTTCTAGAAACCACAGGGAGATATACAAGGGTGATAATGAATTCTTGTACTAAAAAAATTCTACTCCCTGCTGTTTCTCTACATGATGAGGCCAAGAGAAACAAAGACTGATTTTCAAAAGAGAAAAAAAAAAGTAAAATATTTTCAATGCTGCAAAGCAACTGATTTTTTTTTCTTGTTAGTAACCAAATGAAAATTAATTTTCAAAGACTTCACCAAATTTAACTTTTTATGAATTACTTTTTTTTTTCAATCTAAAGGATATACAAATGTTTCCAATAGTGGAGAAGAAAATTATGGATTAAAAAACAATAACATTTAAAAGCAAAGGCTATTACTAATAAAAACCATTTATCAGTCACAGATTATCTATTTGCTGAGCAACCATTAACTGTAGGAGGGATCAAAATAAAAACAATGTATTTTATTTAACATTTTAATTTGTTGCTAAATTGTTCCTTGATTTTTAACAACTACAATCTTAGCTCTTTTATATTCTCAGCAGAGGACTACTGGTACTTTAATTTTAAAATTACAAACCAGGTTAAACAATCTTTGTGACATGCCACCTACCTGTCCAATATTTGCTTTCTTCTATGTTGCTTCAAATTTGCAATAAAGCTTCCTGTGGACTTGGTAAAACCTGGTTAGTTCCTATTTCTATATTGTGCCTATAACCCATCACTGTGTCCTAGAAACTCCTTTCTTTAATATCTCTTAAATCTACACTTCTTTTATTCTTTGCATCCCTATACTACTATATCTTAAATATTATTTCACCTTCTATATGCAACTGTACTAGCACACAGGCAGGCACTGAAATTAGCTGAAACTGGGTGTACACACATTTAAAACTATACCTGTACAGGTCACTGTCTGTGGGCTCTTCCTCTCACTTGCACAATTGCAATAGACATTGGGCTTTAGCAACAATAAGGTTTATGTAACAAAGAAAACAAAGATAGATGTAGCCACAATGGTCATCAGCCTTACCTAGTCAATGCCCAGCAGTCAAGCCGAATGCTAGTAACCTGCCACCAATTGTCCCAAGGACAGCAGCAATGCTCAAGAGTGGTCACCAGTAGTGCACCACCAACAAACAGTTGAGACACCAGGCCCAGGACCTTTGGTCCTCCCATCAGGTAATGACAGACAGGGCCTGAGATGCAGTATCTGCAAAGGTCTTGGCTTCTCTTTCTCAGCAGTCAGCTGTTGAATGAGTCTGCTCAACTCACTTCCTTCTCCAGCAAGCAGGAACAAAGTACTTGTCTTTTCCCTCCAGTCTGGAACAGTTCTTAAGTGAAAGTTTTGGATGCTCCCTTGCAGTTCCTTCTCTAGGTTCCTACATTCTTTCTGAAGCTCCTTCTCTGGATCCTCCTCACCTGCAGGTTCTTTCTCCCATTCCTTCTCTAGGTCCTTCCTGCCAATCTTTTCTATGGGGGAAGGAGGAGTCCTTATCTGAGTTCCAGATACTCATGTTCTTAGATTAAGACCACCAAAACTGTTGTCAGCTCCTGCCCAGTAACATATAGACTAGAAAACCCAACTCACCTCAAATTTCATTAAGTATTAGGAGTCACATGTGGAATGAAGAAGAAATTGAAATGAAAGAGATTGATAGCGATCTGTAGGCTAGCCCACAGAACCTGGATCCTGGAAAGCATGTCCAGGTCCAACTTTAATGAAACTTAGAAACCACTTATATACCCCAGCAAGGAAATGTTGCAATGATGTAATGAGGAAGTAGCAAAGCTTATATGTGACATGCAGCAGGCAGGATGCAGGGATGCGTGATAACAGGAGAATTTACCTTTGGGGGCAACAGTCATCACTAATAGGTCATATGTCTCTTGGAACATTCCAAAGAGTTTAGGAAGCTGGGTTACAGGTGAGAGATGTGCTATCACCCACCCTTTACTATGCTAGAGGGGGCTAGAGAGAAAAGAGTTGTTCCTCTTATCTGAAGCTCCATCTCTCTTCCTGCTTCCATGTTCCACAACTAGGCATTAATAAACATATTACATATGTTTATTAATTATATATATTATATATTATATATATATATAAGATATTTCAGTAAAAACAGACAGGTGCTGCCTAAGATTCAAGTTTTGTTTTTGTCCTTCTCTGACAAAAATCTTATATAGGTGATATTTTGGATAACCATGAAGCTTGAAAGAGCTAGATAGAAGATATCTAACTCTTTGTACTAATATATATTTTTTATAATTGGCAAACAAGTTAGGACCTTACTGCATAAAAAGGTAAATGGCAAGTTAGAGTACAGACTTGAATTGATTAATGACCAGTTCTTTCCCAAATATGTTTATGTGAGAATAAAACAAATATGTTTACTGTTACATTATCATAATAAAAACAACTTTTTTATTGTATTTTTTCTCACACCATTGTATACCCAGAAGTTCTCCCACCACCAAGTAATTGGTGAACAGTCATCCTCATACTTTGTGCTTACCCATCTCCTGATTTCACCCTTCTACCCTTCCCTTCCCTTGCTGTATGTTTTAGTCTGCCAATTTTAAATTTTCCTTGTCCTTTTGGTTTTTTTCCCTCTGTATCCCACATGCAAGTAAGACCATCCAGTATTTATCTTTTACTTTCTGGCTTATTTCTGCTAGCATGATTCCTTCTGGCACCATCCATGTTGCTGCCAATGACCTGTGTTTATCTTGTTGAATAACATCCCATTAATATACCTCAACTTTTAATCTATTCATTTGTTTGGGTGCATTTGGTTTGTTTCCATATCCTAATTATAAAGGCGAGATGTATTTAATGAGTGCTTATGACACAGCAACAAAACATGTGGTAAGCACTCTGTTTTCTTTTTATCCCCTGTATGTTTAATAAATGTTGTTTGCGCCGGGCACGGTGGCTCGTGCTTGTAAGCTTCAGCCTATGAAGCGGCTGGGGCTAGGGATCGCGGTTCGAGTCCCGCCCGGGGCCCGTAGCGAGACCTAGTTCCAAAAAAAAAAAAAAAAAAAAAAAAAAAAAAAAAAAAAAAAAAAGCTGGGCGTGGTGGTGCGCGCCTGTAATCCCAGCTACGGGAAGCTGAGGCTGGGGATTGTTGAGTCTGTGGTACCCCGAGCAACGAGAGCCTGCGGTTCCACGGGCAAAAATAGCAAGACCTAGTCTCAAAAAACAAACAAAAAAAAAATGTTGTTTGCTTGCTTTGTATTCCAATCGAGCCTCACTAGAAAGGTCACTTAGAATTGCTGACAAGCAGATGATGTCAGAGATCAAGCTGCCTACATGCAGAACACAAGGTCAGACATACTGACCCTTGTCTACTCTCACCATGCTACTCAAAAATACTCGTGCATTCTACGAAGAGCAGGATCATGGTCTCTCAGACTATAGTGAGCCCTCTTCAATTTGTTGACAAATTAAATGATTTTCCCTATCCTCATACTCTGTTATCTTTTACTGCCAATGGGTGTACACACTGCTGGGTATTCTGGTATCACTATGTGACAGATGCTTCACTAAATCTAAGAATAGTTTCCCTTAATTCTTAACCTAACCTTATAAGATGAGCAAAATGATCGTTATACATTTAATAGATGAAGAACCTGAACCTTAGAGACTAAACATTAAATAACTTTTCCAAAATGAGTCGGCCAGTGAAATTATAATTAAAATGTAATTTTGTTTTATTCTATAGTCCAAAGATTTATTATTAAAAGCATTATCTTATCTTCAGTATCTGATTTTCCTTTATTGCTTATCATCAGTATATTTTAATGTAAAAATATTTATGAAATTAGGCGTTCTACAACATTCACTCATATGACTTGAAAAAGGAAGACAAAATTGCCCTAATTTGGTTAATCAGAAAATAAAGTAACACATAAAGTTCTCTGAGGGGAAGAGTGAAATAATAGTTGTTTAATTTCCAGGATTAATTGTTTCTTTTCTACCATGAGGAATATATCTGTTCTTTGATGAACTGTTGACAAGTTTGCCACACTGTGGGAGATCACATATGCTATACTGTAATGTAAAATGAAAATGTGAGGTGGAATTCTGATGCTTACAGTTATTAATTGTTTAAGCAGCATTAGGAAATTTCATCAAATTAATTCTCTCCCCATATATACATATATAATATGTACAGATTCATATGTATATATGTGTAAATAGAAATGTCTACACATATACATAATATATTAAAATAAATAGTATTATAAGTCACTTATTTGGTTTCCACTAAAAATAAGTATGTAATGCAGGAGAGAACAAATAGGTCACAAAATTGTTATCTTTAAGAAGACTCACTAGATTATTTTTCAAATGATGTTTATTGAGTTCAGATAGGTTCAAATTTTTGTATCTATTCAGGAAGGTGATTGAGTCAAACCTCTACATTAAATTTTCTCGCACCCTATCCAAAATCGTGCCTCCACAGCTCCCTTTAGATCTTGATAGAGCACATCACTTTCAAATGAGTGAATAAAACAGAGACAAGAGAGATATAAGGTATTTCTCATACCCATTGAATAGTAGATACATTTATTATAAATTATTAGATAGCTAAAACCTGAAGTGTCTCTCATTCTTTCCATAAGAAGGAATTGAGCAAATATTCATTGGGCAATTTTAGTTGTCAGAAAATGATATAGGAAACTGAAAATGTACATTTTACTTAATTGCCAAAGACACATTTTAATGTTATTTCCATTCAACAGAGGAAGAAACTAAAATTCAGTATTTATGGTTTGTAGCAAATCTAAGGATTTTTTCGGTGCCAGTACAAAGATTTCATGTGTGTTTGTATGACACCAACATCTTTTTTTTTAAATCTCTCTCCACTGTTATAAGATTTAAATAAACTAAAAAACAGATGAAAACAGAAGTAGGTGATACTATTGTTTCTACTTATTTCTAAAAGCATAAGTTATAAAAGAGAAAACAAATAAACCTGGATAGAAGTTCTGGACATCTGAAGAGAGGAGGTAATATTTACTACTTTCAAGACCCAGCAATTGCTCTCTTGGGGATCTACCCAAAAGAGACCTCAATGTGGGTACAAAGGGACACCTATGCTTGAATGTTTACCGCAGCACTATTTATAATTGCAAGGACATGGAAGCAACCTAAGTGCCCCAAAACAGATGACTCGATGAAAAAGATGTGGTATATTTACACGATGGAATATTACTCATCAATTAAGAATGACAAATTTGATGACTTTATGACAACATGGATGTACTTAGAAGAAATCATACTAGCAGAAGCAAGTCAAAAAGAGAAAGAAGTCAAATGGTTTCATTAATATATGGGATATAGTGGGAAAAATAAACAAAAGCCATGAGGAAGAGACAAAACAAGCTAAGCACCAAACTGAAGCACACAACCAGGAGCAGGAGGGAAAAAGAGGGGATGGGAGAGAAAGGTTTGGGGGGGGGATAAACCCCTGGGATTGCAATAATGTGAAATTTATATATAAATAAATTATTTTTTTATATATTTTTTTATTTATTTTTTTTACTTTGTTATACATATTTTTTTTAATTAATTAATTAATTTATTTATTTTACCGGGATTCACCCCCCCACCCTCCCTGACCATTCCCCCTCTGTCCCGCCCTCCCACTCCGAATTGTACATTCTTTTTTAAAAATAATTTATTTATATATAAATTTCACATCATTGCAATCCCAGG
>PVHY01000432.1:176682-237225 GCA_004024945.1 Uropsilus gracilis | reverse complement strand
GTTTGTTTAATTTAATGTAGCTTAAGCTACAGTTATCTTTTAATAGCTTTTGAGAAAAATTGCTTTGATACTAGAATATTTAAGTATATATTTTACTAATTTTATATAACTTCAAACATCCCCTACCCCAGCATTTCCAAAAGAATTATACAAACAACCACACATTGATGCAATGGTTTCTGTGTCACAAATAGATGTGAGAAATATTCCTGTCAGAAAATGAGGAAAAGTCTTATTCCCACTCAATTGATACAGAGGGCAAGGTTCAACAAGTGGAACTACTTCCCTAACCTGCCTTGATAACAAAAGCGGTTTAAAAACAAATGCTCTTGAAATAAGGCAGACCTTTGTGGGGAGAGGATGGGAAGGCTACTGGGCAAACAAGACAAATGTCTGATTTAATTTGAAGGGACAGCAGTGGTTTATTGCTGGCTACTCACTCAATTCATAAGTACCTTCAGCTTTCAGATCAGATATTTTACCTGTTTTATCTCACATGGCAAAAGTCATCTTTGGACCCTGATTAATACTCTAGTTGTCCACTACCCACTACCCATTTCCCTTCATTTAGCTATAAAATAAAACCCTTCTATTCTAAAATAACCCATTGGTAGAGTAAATTTTGAGCAGAAAACAAAATTAAACAGTAAATTCCCTTCTCTATGAGATGAATTAATTCTCCTCTTGTTTTATGGAGAAAAGATTGTTATCAGATTTGCTTCATTTGTTCTCTGAGGGGAAAAAAAGCACTTACTATTATTTCAGATTTTTGGAAGTTCTTTCTGAATTATATAATTGATACAGGTATCTTGTAGAAAATTCGGAAAATAAGGAAATTATAAAAAATTAAGTGTTTGTAATCTTTCCACCAGAGATTGTCACTATTCAAGTTGTGTAGTTTATATTTTCTTTTTTTTACAAAGCACAATAATATCATACACCAAGTTTTTTCTTACTGCAGTTCATTCAGCGTTATATATTGGTTCTGTTCTCTTTTTAAAAAACAGACCTTATTCATTTTGTTCATATTTTTTATTCCCTTCATCCTTTTTCTCATTTTTCTTTAGTAAGTCTTTATATGAATGCCTTAGTGTTTCCTTAAGATATACTCAAAACTGCCTTCAAGGGATTGAGCAACAATCGTGCATATTTCTACGAAAAGAACATTAACATATCATTTTGTATCATGCAGCATAGTTTTCTTAAATTCTTTACTTTTAAAGGGAAACGTCTAATTTGCAGTTTTTAAATTCATGATAGAATTAAATTTTTTTGTTTGTAAACAATTTTTATATTTACTATCCTTCATTCTGTAGAAAAGTGTATATATTCAGCATTGAAATTGAGAAACTTGTTTATATTGTCAAAATATCTTCTCTATTAAAACATTCTACTGGTAAATTATTTGCCTTTTAACCTTATAGTTAGTAGTATTTGAAAGGTAGTAGTAGCTAAACTTTTGTGGTAACATATATTTTTTTCCATTGTATCTTTTTTTTTCTTAGAATGATCTTCCATATTCAAGAATAGATAAACATATAGTTATTTGTTTCCTTTTAGATTTTGTGTTGATTATTCATTTTTAGCACCGCAGTATACTAGTAATTATTTTTATTTTTGATATAAGAAGGAAATATTGCCTGATTTCCCCCTATAATACTGTATATAAGTTTATATGTATGCATTCTTGGCTCCAAATACATACGTGTGATTTATGATGTGATTTAATTATATATCAAAGGTATGCTCTGGGGGTATTTCATTGTGTTATGTACATTCTATTGTGTTGATTTGCCTATAGATTTTCCTCTTTTAAGAACCACATTAATTTCATGATTGCAGCTTTCCAATGTTTTTGTTTTAAATATTTCCATGTGCTAATAATACTATTTTGTCATTTTTATTACTCAGGTTTACCTGAACCCAATAAAGACCACATCTTCCAAGGCCTGACTCAGGATCAAGGATTTTATACATCTAAAGACTTTTTGCCACTTGTAGCCAAAAGCAGTAAACCAGGTATAACCTTTTGTCTTCCATTAATAATGTTGCCTATGTTGTAGTATTATAAATTTATATTAAATCCAGGTTCAGTAGACTATTGTTCAGAAATCAAATTGATCCTTTTATAACACCAATATGAAGTTTTGTTTTGTTTTGTTTTGTTTTCAAAAAGCCTGATGTAACAGTTAAGAACTTGTCCAGTATCTGTTTCTCCATCCTTCTCATCAAAGATCATCATAAGGATTTTTCATAGTGCTATATATAGCTCTAAACCACATCAGAAAATTGCTTCTAAGTAAGAGTGTCCTGAATATTGGAACATGTTGTTGAAAGAAATGGCAGTGGCTGCAGCTTGGGAGATATTTTATTTTAAAATAGGACAAATTAACATATATCTTATATGATTTGTGTCCAAGCAACAGCAAGAATCAGTCTTATTTTGAATGGCAATTTTATGAAAGTTAAAGTAAAACTCTTTACTAGAAATAGTCTTTGAAAACCACTTCATACACTGAAAGAAGAGCCACCTGAAACTACATCCGTTTGGTGCTTTTGCTGGCTAGAATCTTTGTAGAAGAGATGAGGAGGTTACATATAATGTGTTCTCCCAATCCAGATCATTTAAATCCTCTAATCATATTTTTAAGGCAGTCTGAATCTATTCCAACATCTAATTAGACATAGAAAAGACAGGAACTTACTTTTTCCTCCTCCCTAAATGTAAAAAGTTAAGAAACTTTCTCTACAAGATCACTGTGTAGATGTTTCCAGTGAAATGTGGAGATTGGGATGCTCCTGTCCCTACAGTTCTTTCTAAGGAAAATTATAGTATGTGTGGATGTATTTGAGAATTATAGAGTGTGGATTATATAATCCAAATACATGCTCATTCAAGCAAAATGATTGCACTTATTGAGATTATAGGCCTATGTTACCCTTTGGTACCATTTCAAAAATTATAGTAATTTATATTATCAACACTTTTGTCTAATCTGATAATACATGACCATGCAACACATAGAGAACAGCTGCATTTTACCTATCTACAAGAATGTTCCTCTGGAAATCCTACCTTTATATTGACACTTGAGAAATGGACACATTGAAAGTTTTTTATTCTTATTTCTAATGCTGCTTGTTTTACAAACAAAACAGGAAAAGTGATAAAGGAGAGAAAAATTTACTTCAACTACTTCAAGAAAGTAGTTTTCAGAAACTATTCAGTTATATAGAGAACAATTATTTAGTCTCATTTTCAGAGTTTATTAAAATGTGATTTATAACAAGGCTGCATGTTATATGTGATCCCAAATCTTTTAATAAAGTGTCTAAATATATTTTCATAAAATTCTGTGAATTAAAAGGACTTTCTTTTTCTAACAAAGAAATATTTAATGAGGTTAAGTTAAAAATCCACTTTGAGTTTTTTAATTGATTCCAATCTGTTATGACCCATACTCTTGAAAAAATGAGTTGTAGCTATTCTCCTAGAAGGTAAAAAAAGAAGTTAAAGGTACTGACTATGAAATTACATATATGAGCATATTTTAAAAATGGGAATAAAACTGTCTTTCAATGAAGCAGAATAATTTGATAGTGACACTCCATCCTCGAAAACTGCAAGATGCAATTTTACACTGCTTTGAGTACAAGTATCTTTTGAGCTGTCATGCAGAAATGGTTTCTCTACTTGAAAATGGGGTTTTCCTTTCATCATTCAGGAATGTGCGCCTGTCACTCTCCATTGCCATCGATACGGGGAGCTGTGATTGTACTCGGAGCTGGAGACACTGCTTTTGACTGTGCAACATCCGCTTTGCGTTGTGGAGCCCGCCGTGTGTTTGTCGTCTTCAGAAAAGGCTTTGTTAATATCAGAGCTGTCCCCGAAGAGGTAAAATGGAATGATCAGGAAATATGGAGTTGCGATGCAACAGATTTTAGCAGATGAAGCTATTAATATGCAATTTCCTAGTTTAGATCATTAGAATGCTCTTGAAATAGTGAAATGAGAAATATCTGGGCTACCCAAAGTGTTTTTTTTTTTTTTTTTAATTTATACATTAAACGTAAAAAAAATATTTTACAATACATATTTGGGCAAAATGCAAATTTATCTTTGTGGATATACAAGTGTTTCTTCATTCTTGGTGTTAATATGCTTAAAATGTTTTGCTTTTAACTAGTAATAGTAGAATGTAGTAAGTCTGCCATATCCTGAACAATAGTACTCTACACGAAATGAATGGCTAGTGGGAGACTGTGCTAATTTGTGATACTTGGAATTTTCCATGAGTCAAGTTCCCAAGCCACATTCAAAGACTTATACCTTGATTCTAATTAAAATCAATTCATTCTGTGAGAAGTTAGTAGGACAAAGAGATTACCACAAATGAGCTATAATGTACACATTGTTTAGAATTAATAATTAGCTAACTTACTAAGAATGACAGATTGAAAAGCATTTCATTCTTATCGATGACTGGTGACTAATCTTGAGTGAGGTGTCTCAGCTGGGTACCCATACCAGAGACTTCTCAAATTTTAATGTTATTAGAAAAAGATAATGCCTTATAAAGGATATTAGCTCTGAGAACAAGAACCAAATGTATTTATAGAAAGATAAATTACTCATTTTGCCCAAATCAGTATTATGAATTTGATTTGCTTTAGAATACCTACACATATCCAGAGTCTCTGTACTAGGCAAGAATTATAACCATAGTCAATAGGTGATTTATCACATGTACGTTAACCACTTCAGATTAATCTCACTAAATATCAGAAACACCGCTGATTTATGACTGGACTTCAAATGTCAGTTTTATTCTCTGACTATCCTCCATCCAGAAAGTGTATGCACTTTCAGACTTTTCCTCCCGAAATCCAAGATAGACATGGTCTTATAATCTTAATAGTTTTTCTGGATTGTGGCCTTAAGCAACATTTAGTGCAATATTGTCATATTACAAATTAAAAAAAAAAAGCAACTTTCCTAGAGTTAAGTGAATTGCTTGAGATGAAAGAAAACAGGAGCTAATTTTATTCATTTTTGCATACCCATGAATAACACAGAACCTTGGCAAAGAATAAATGTTTGAGAGTTGTGTTTTGAACTAAATATTTTAAATTTTCTTTTGACTTCAATGTCATAGAAATGTTCATTATAAAAGACTGCACCTTGAGAGTTGGAAGGGAAGGTAACTCTGAATGGTAGTGTCAATTTACTTCACACTTTACATTGTAGTCATCTAAGCAACACTAGAAATGAATAGTGGGTACTTCTTTTGCCTTAAATTGAATACATACCAAAAAAGATGAGACTAGCTAATAAGTTGAACATGTATTTATTGGTGTGCATTGAGAATCCTGTGTATCAGCTATTGTTACAGGCCATTTAAATATAGCACTGAAGAAATTACCCTCATGGAACTTGTATGTAGTGAAGGAAGATGCTCAATATTCAAGTAGATTAAGTCTCACACACTACTTGTGTGTTGAGTAGTAGTCTCACACACTACTTGTGTGTTGAGAGGTGACTAGTGCTATGGAGATTACTTAAAAACAGTCCACACGGTATGTATGGGAGAGTGTGTTGGTAAAAGAGATGGGATTTTTCCATTTTACTCAAGGTGGCCAGGAAGGCCTCTCTAGTCAGATGACTTCAGACCTTAGAGATGAGAATTTTGAGCAAGTGTGGACATCTGGTAGAAACACTTTCCAGATCAAGGTAAATGCATTCCCCTTTGAGAAAAACTCTTAGATTTTAATTTTTAAAAGACCACTGTGTTGAATTTGGATGGAAGGGAGGTTGTGTTAGAATCAGGGAAGATAGTACAAAGTTTATAAGGTAACTAAAAGTGAGGGTAGATTAATATGACATCGAACAGGATTTGGGAGAGCAAAACTCATACAGCCAGAGTTCAGTGATTTCTAGACTTGTGAAGCAGTGGATCTGTGAATTGCATGTTATGTGTCTGCAGTAAAGTTAACAAAACTCAAGGAAACCCAGGGTATAATTAAAGCTAGAACCAATATTTAGAGATTTTATCAGTGGCTAGCATGAAACTGTTTCTTTTTCTTTTTTTGTATCACCTTTGGGTCATATGGATATAAGCTCCAAGAGGAGAGGGGTCATGGTCTTCTCTCTTTTACACTTTTTCCTTTCCCTACCTGGAAAAAAGGGTGCTCTACATACAAAATGCCAATGAATAATTATGTAGTGATTGTTTCATGGGGGGCTAGGCCCCCAGGACTTCTAGCATTAAAAGAGCTAATGCTTTCTGTGTTAGATCAGTGTTTCAGTGGTGAGCTTTTATTTGATATCTTTGGGTAAAATACCTCTGTGAAGAAAGAAACAAGAAGGAATTCATTTTCTGGATGTACATACAATTCAGGGTCGAGTTTTTGACTCATGGTTGTGCTTTTGCAGAATTGGTAACTTTCAACACTTGTTGAAATTCCAATGTTAATCTTTCATGATTGCTATTTAGACCTGTGCCATGGCAAAGCTATTGTCTGGAAACACAGACATAGTGTAACCAGCCTTGAATCCAGTTATAGACCATAGGTAGGGCAGGGGAGGGCAGGGCAGATCAGGACTGGGGCCAGGAAAGGGTCTGGGGGACTGGGAGGCAGGTGAGCCCTCATTTCCCCAGGAATCTTCACACTCTTTGGCTTCTTTCTCTCTGGTATTTTCTTCACATTCTCTCTTTGCCAAGCTCTTTCCCTTCGCTCTCTTAGGGTGATCCCAACCCCTTCTCTTTTCCTCTCAGGTCCAGGTCTGCCCTAGACATGCAGACATCCACTGGGCTGCACAATCATGGGAAAGAGACAGTATTACAGATGCTGCTTATATAGGCTTATTGTGAAGGAAAAAGTCTAACTCACCCCACAGTACCCATTCCACTCTTTCTATTCTCTCTATTCCTAAAGCCTCAACCTGCAAATATACTTGCTTTCTTTTTTCTTTTCTTTTCTTTTTCATTTTCTTTTTTTTTAAGACTAGGTCTCACTATTTTTGGCTGTGGAACCACAGGCTCATGTTGCCCGGAGCACCATGAACTCAAACAATCCCCAGTCTCAGCTTCCCAGGTAGCTGGGATTGCAGGTATGCCACCATGCCTAGATATTTTTGGGGACTAGGTCTTGATGTGTTGCCCCGGGCAGGACTCAAACTGCGATCCCCAGACCCCGCCGCAACTCCATAAGCTGTCGCTTACAGGCACGCATCACCGTGCCCGGCCCTATACTTGGTTTCTTTAAGGAAATATGTTTGTTGGTTAAAAGGTTTGAACTTCTTGAATAAAGATTGGAAATAATGTATGTCTGAAGGTAAATGACTTAACGTGGAAACTGTCAGCTGGTATAGATCCCAAACTATATTTAAGTTTCAAGTTGTGTTTGGGGGAGCAAAATTCTTCATCATTTAGTAACAGATATGAATGATTGCAAAGATCAGTTGACCTTTAACATGAAATTGTTTGAGGCCATGTATATTACATTACATAGTTGTCAACAAATGACCATTTCTTATATGATTGGATACAGCAGAATTTTAATCTACTCAACCAAGAGGAGGCATCCTTCAATAGATTCTACAGAGAAAAAGCCACATCTGATTTCTCTGAAACACAAGTTCTCAGACCTCACTGAGCATCAAAATCACCTGGAGGGCTTGTTCAACAAATCCAGCTTGCTGGACCCTAGTCTCAGAGTTTCTGTTTCAGATGGTCTGGGCCTGAGAATTTGCATTGACAAAAGTTCCGTGTTGATACTTAGGCTGTTGTTCCACTGCTTTAATGTATCATCAGTGCAGTTTCCAGCTGTTTAATTAGAACCATAAGCTGTGTGCTGTTTGGGGGCACTTTCCATCTTAGTTAAGAAAGCATTAATGCTACAGGATATAGGTTTGATGAAATGAAGATACGGAGGCATCATCAGCATATTGATGTAATTCTGATTCCAAATGTCTTTCAGTCTCCCTTGTGGCCTTACACACATGCTAAATAGAATGCTACTGACAAACTAGTGCTTCTCAGCTGTGGGTCCTTAGGGAAACCAGCCAATCACTCAGCACTATCCTCTAAGAAGATGAGGGAAAATCTGTTAATAATTCCCTGCAGTACTTTCTGCAAGCTTAAATAGGTGAGATTAAATTTCACAGGATAACAGAATCCCCCAAAATGCTGGTATTAAAAGCTGTTGACAGATCAGATAGAGCTGCAAGAATGCTTTAGGCAGTTGGGAATCCCTAAAAGGAGGTGTGAAGGTCAGGGCTCCACAGACCAGTTTGAGTTGATGAATTTAAAGGATAAAGTTGGCATAGGATTTTGTACTTCTTATTAATTATTACTGAAAAGAATATGGTGCAAATTAGTTTAGAAGCACATTCCCACACACAAAGATTATTTCAAGGATCCATTGTTCACGTATTCAATCTCCCAAGAGCAGGAAGACCTGATATATCTTTAATTTTGCTGCATTTTAAATGGCTCTCTATGCAACTCCTAATACCCCTTGGCTTTTCCCTATTAATTTTCCAAAATGGTAACTAATTTAATTTTGATGTGCTTGTTTCCACATATTTTATCCTTTTAGAGGGTCAACTCTTTTGATAATTAATGCTACTTTATTACTTTTTAATAAAACATGTACCACCAGATTGCTCTGTGAGTTAGTCAAAAAGTTCTTTATCCACTATTGAAACTCTGAAATAATACTTCTTCTGCAACAGTGCATTTAGATAGAGTTTATTTCACCACAGGATATGCCCTTTCTTGGATTATTCATATGGTATTAACTGGAGGCTTTCTCTTAACATATTATTATCAAATCACCATATTCAAACTGCATTTTTAGAACTTTTATAATCTACATCTTGCTGACGAACATGGGTTTTCCTACCAGTAACTGATATCTTCTACTTTTTATTTAACTGCAAGGAATACAAACCTGGGACTCTTTTTAGAAAATAACCTCTTTAAGCTGATAAATTTAAATTTACTTATAAGGGCACTGCTTATAGCAGCTCTTCAACATTTGGCACCTGCACATCATTTGAGTTGGTGTTACTCTTAGAAAGTAATCAGAGATCTGTTAGCATGATTGGCAATAAGCAGATACCTGCAAACAAACATGCACAGTTGCCCCAAAGCACGCAAAGTCAATTAATAGTTGTTAAGGACTCCCTTGGTACTAAGATATTAAGTTTGTCTTTAATACTCAATGATGACATGGGAATGCTATATCAAAGATCTTATATATTTACACTTTTGAAAAGTGTGAAATTTGTGTGTCACATGGGAAGGTAAAATGAGCATTTGGAAAGGAATGGTCTAAAAATTGAAGTACTTGATTTTAGGTTATGTGTTGTCTTCTGTGTATGTTCATTTGTAAAATTGGTGTTGCAATTATATGCTTCTTAAAATTTCTTCCATTTGCCAAACTATATTTGATCACTGTGAAGGTCTATAAGTATTTTAGAATCTGGACCAGAAGGTTCTTATTTACTCATGGAATGACAGTAGCTCTATACTGAAAACTTTGACAATAACTATAAATATTACATTTGAAACAACTTGTGATTAGTATATCTCCAATCAGTTGGTGAGGTGAAATCTGCTCCATCGAAGGCATGAGTACCAAAGAAGCTGACAAATAAAGTTGTCAGAATACTATACTACATGTTATAATTCAGATGATGAGTGAGGAAAAAAAGAAAACTAAATAGGCAGGAGCCAACAAAAGCTGGTGCCTGTCCAAGAGTACTAATTTTGTTAATTTTATAGCTAGTCTATTTTCAAAAATTTCACAGGGATGTTTGCATTTGTTTGCTAGGAATATCTACAGGGCTATAGATATTCTATAGGGCTATGGATATCTATAGCCCTATAGATATTCCTAGCTATAGAGCTATAGATAATCCTATAGGAATATCTATAGAGAAAATTAATTCCTGTAAGAGATTTCCTAATCTTTCATATTCATATATTCTTATATACACATGTGCATTTATGCAATTGGGTATCGAAACAAAACTAAGGCCCCCAATTTCACCCCATCATATATAGTGTATATGTATGTATACATGTATAATATATATGCGTATATACATACAATACATATATATGTATATATATTATATATGTATACATACATAGACACTCATATTTATTTATAGTGAATGTTTTAAACTGATAACATGTCTCTATCAAGCCTTATTAAGCAATGATAGTTACTCTATTACTCTATTAAATATGCTTTTACTACTCTGTTGACTTTTATGTGAATATTAGAGGACCTTCTTTCATTAATAGCATTCATCTCAACTTCCATTGTTTTCCTTTATCGTTTTATATGTTGAAAATATTAAGTGCTAATATTAACTGTATCAGGGTGAGTTTTAACGTAGATTGATGTGAAGGCTCTAAGTAACATGCATGACTTTTTGTAGAAACATGTCCTATAAATCCAGATGTTTCTAGGATTGACAGTGCAAATTTTGAGTAACATGTATATCTTGCCAAAAGTACGTCATTATTAAAAGTTTATAGATAAGAAATCTTGTCACATAGAAATAAGTTCTTTTGCCATTACTAGAGGATTTAACCAGACCACTTTCCTTCTTTGTGTTGTAAACTCCTTTATTCTCCTACACCTTTCCAGCTTATCATAAGGAGATGATCTGTTCTGTTGAAGAACTTCCAAATAGCTAATCCTTGCTCTTCCCTCAAGATTAGTTTATCTTTTGTCATTCCCAGGCTTCCCTGTCTTGACCTTCACTGTTACTATGAAAATGCTTTTCTGTACTATTAGAGCAGTTGAATTTATATATATATATATATATATATATATATATATATATATATATATATATATATATATATATCATCACACTGACCATAATTGCTGATTTTTTTTTTTGCCTCCATGAGATTTTTGAAAGCAGGGTTTGTTTTATTAATTTCAACAGCTAACATTTAGTTTACATCATAAGTACTTCATGAATGTTTGATGACTTTATGGATTGATGGGACTCTTATTGTGTAGTTATGAATGTGGTATGTCCAATAATTTAAGAACAATTAAAAGAACACTTTACAGGATTATGACTGTCCAAAGCAGACTGCCTATTTTGATTTGAAATACCACTTCCGAATCCTTATGTTCATATAGTCATGTAACTTGTTAAGTGTCCAGCTATTAGAAAGATAATTTTTATAAAGAAGATTGCTTCTCAAACTTGGGCATACTTGAATTTAATGTATGCCAATTTTGAGTTCTGCTCATTATAATTTATAAACTGTGCTTACTTTGGCTATATGCAATCTAAAAATGAGTTGACATCATGCTTTTAATTATAGCAAATTAAGTTGTTTCATAATTTCCACAGTATGATGCCTGTAATATTAATCAGACCAAATCATCACATTACATAAAGTTAATCATTAAAATGATGATCATCATTGCATGCTATAGCACTCTATTTTTATTTCACTCAACATCAACTACATTTTTACCTTCATGAAGGTAAAAATCAAGACTAAGAGCAACAATTTTTTTTCTCTTTCCTCACTTGGATTCTTTTGAACCTCAAAAGTTGAGACTTAAAGATGATTATGCCTTTATTCCCTTTAGTAATCATTTGCAGAGATAAGGACAAGAGAGGTTTTCTTAATATGCTAGTAGTCCCTTTATGAGAACAAGGGCCACTTAGCAAGTAAATAAATATTTGTGCCATGACCAGAAGTGTTCATATATGAAACTCACAGAATAGTTAATTATTAGTGATCATAACCATTATTAGGTAGTATAAAGCTCTAACACTGACTTCCATGAACTAATTATTACAATTGAATGATCATTTTTACAATAAAATATTAAGAACCTCTACTTGAGGTTAGACTACTGGTTTGTCTGGTTCATTATTTTCTCTTGGCAGAGTAACAGGAGAAACACTATTTGCTTTTCTATTTCAACCAAAACCATTGAACAGTCTAGTCTAGCATGTCATCTGATTCCCCCATTACTTACACCAAAGTGTGTATATACTATTCAGTCCACTTACTGCCAGCTTGTTTTGGCTTGGTTAAATTGAATGCCCCCCAGGTTTTCATATTAGTCATGCAATTTAGTAAACAAAATGTTTGTTCAGGAACTAGTCAGTGTTTTGTAAACAGAAGCAGAACTAAAGTTCACTTGTTGCCCTTCCTCATGCTATAGTAATTGGAGTACACACTTACCAGTCATTTTATATTTGAATATCATTCCTGGACCTTGTGAATGGAAAGTTAAATAAAATATTTTTTTATATTCTGTGAAGTAGTTGACAACCTAACAAATTTATATAAATTTCATTTTCTACCTTTCTATCTTAAGATAATATTTTCTATGTCTCTACTACCCACTTTGAAAGCTCTACTTCTTTGTTCTAAATTTTAACTTCTCTGGATTCAAGGATTTTATGAACTCATTTACAATATTGGGTTCATATGTTCTTCACGGGATTCTTGCTTTTCATGACTTTAGGATGCTGCTAAACTTACTTAGAATGAGAAGCTTGAATCTCCTCTTTCTTCTGAGGGCAGCCTTTATTCATCCAAACCCTTGACCTTTAATTTGCCTGTGACTAGATCCTTTCCTATCCAATTAGCCTCGCTTTGACATTTAACAACCGGAACTGTAAAGTCTCATTTTTCAAATATACTACAATTGCTATCTTTGGACATAATGAAGATTGCACAGGACTTTTAGCTGAGAATTGTCATCTCTTAATATCTTTGGTTTTGCTGAGCCTCAGTTTCTGCTCTGTAGGAAGGAAATAATGCCTCTTCCCTCAGAGGATTGGTTGTAAGGCTAGCAAGCAGCAGAGTGCCTGAGGTTGGGTGCTTTTCTGTAAATCATGATGTAACCCACATGTTATTGTTAAATTGTATTTATGCTATTTTCCTTAAGGAGAGAATTACTTGAAATTAAATTAAGTACATACCAAAAATAATTAACAATGGTATTAGAACATGTCTGTGTGAAGATTAAAATATTTCCAGTTTAAGCACTTAAAATATTATCTTCTATTAAAGTGTTTATTATTATTTTTTGTTATTAGATTTTCTTTACAGAAAGCAAATTTCCCCATTGTCCACAAATAACTCGAGGTATTTCATTTGATGTATCATATTATTCACCTTGCATTCTTATTTATCTATTTCCCTTTTTCCACTAGAAATATTGTCATATTTCCTCTTTTTCCAATATGATATCAAAACTAGCTTTCCTTTAAATGTCTTTCCCTTTCTTATGGAAAATGGAAAATTTAGGTATTCTAGACAAAATAGCAAGAAATAGTGTAATTTATTCCTTTTGACCACCAATCTATTCTTTACATTTTTCATGGAGTTCAGAATATACTCTAATGTTTCAAAGCAGAGAATTGGAATAATCTCTTAAGAATCCAATATTCATAATGTCTAGCTTGCACTGTGAGATAGGTAAACACTATTTGATTACAAGTTACTGACCCTGTGTGCATGAACATTTATTTTGTTCATGATGTTAAAATACAGTTTTATCATACCACATCTTATTTTAGGTACAAGTCAAAATCATGTTAAGAATACTACTAAAACTTGTTCAGTCATTAAAGCACTGGTAAGTTTTATCATTCTAAAAGTTTTAATTTTTTTGTGTTTGACTTTTGTTTCTAATTGAAATGCCAAATTTGCTCCAAAGTATTAGTTTATCTACATATAAATGTACTAACTAGTACAAGAAAAGTAGAATGGGATAAAATGGATCCCAAAGTACTCTGAACATGATCCCAATACATGGAATATTGTTTAGATTTTATTTTTGCCCTTCACAGAAAATAGTAGTATTATAAATATGCATCATGTATTGATTTATACAAACCCTAAACTTTTGCCATTGTTATTCAATCAAGTGTGGCATTATCATTAAAATTTAGCATCACTTGACATTTTTGAAATACAATAAACTGGATTATATTGCTAAGTTATATTATATTTTATATTATATTATATTTATTATATTAATTTCATATCATATCATATTAATTATGGTCCTATATTACATAAATGTGACAAAAGTGATACAAAAAACACCTTGCATACTGAACCCATATTCTGTAATTTGAATTATTCAAAGAATAGTTTGCATCTAGAAATTATGGTTTTTATTTTATAGGAAATTAAAGAGGAGTCTGAGGTTAATTTTTGGCCTTTCTGTTTAACCTTTGCCATCAGACTATGTTTATATTAGGATTCTATTATCACTGTTAAGCAGCATTGAATAATTTGAATAGTTATTATGGGGGGAAAAGGTGAATACAGGGAATTAGAACTACAAATGAACCCCATTTAATTACAACTTCTTTAAGTTCTGCTTTAAATTTTAACATTTATGAGTTACGTTAAATGATACCAAATAAGCCCATTTTTCATACAAATGACACAAAATACAATGAAAGTCACTGTCATGGATACAGTAGAAGTAAATTTAAAACCTGATTCATTTACATACGTCTGATTTCACCCTCTCTAGTCAGTGAGTAGATTTTTATCTACTCACTTTCTATGCTTCCACCCGTAACATTCCAGGTTGTCTACATTTTTATGAAAGAAGGGAAATTCTGTGTAATATTAGTTCCTGTGCTTTAACTTTTCAGTCTTTGAAATCAATATTTAAAAAGAATTATAAATATGATATAAATAAATCCTTTCCAATATATAATAAAAGCCAATGTTTCTTACTTTGAAAAAGAATGAATTCTTTCTAGATTTTTCCCCCAATCGTTCCCCTGTATTATAACTTTACAACCACAGATGCCACAAATAGTTGCTCTTTGAGGTATAGGTATTCATAAGCTATTAGAATATTGAAGAATTTTTCCTTCCTCCAGAATCAATTTTTCTCTCTTGTAAATGATGTTATTATCATTTAAAATGTATTGGAAGGTTTTAGTTCTGCTGGCAGTCTGTTAATTTAAACTTTTCCCTGCCCCTTTGTTTGTTTTCTCCATATTCCACATATAGGTGAGATCATCCATTATTTCTCTTTTTCTTTCTGACTTATTTCTACTAGCATTATTCCTTCTAGATCCATCTGTGTTATCACAATTGCATCAAATTTGTCTTTTTGATTGCTGAATAATATTTCATTGTGTAAATATTTCATTGTGTAAATTTCTGTTACATTTTTCTGTTTTGGGACATTTGGGTTGTTTCCATATTCTGGCTATACAGCAAGGGAGGGAGGATGAAAATGGGGGGGGGGATGCGCACAAGAGATTAAGAAGATGGTCTCAGATGATAAGGTGGTGGGAGAACCTTAGGATATACAATGATATAAAAAATATATACATGTACTATCAATTTTAAAATAACATAATAAAAAAATACATAGCAAAGACAACTAAATGCAGTCAGTTACAATGTATGAAAATAGTGTTTTACAACATGTTACCTCTGGACCATGAACAGTGTCACCAAGGAACTAGTTAATAATGCAAATCTTACATCCTTGCTCATTCCTGCAGAATGAGAAACTTTGGGGGTAGCAGTTGCATTCTGTTTTAAACAGCCCGGCAAGTGCTTCTTTTGCAAGCTAAAATTTGGGATCCCTAATTCTGGGTAGAATGCTGAAAGAGAGATCCATGACTTCATTACAACATTGAAAAAGTTACTTTATGTCTCTGTTTTTTCATCTTGTTGCAACACAGAAAACCTCTGATCTTAAACCTCAGCACATACTGTTCTCAACTTCTCTTATCAAGGGTCCTAGTGAGAGTTTACTAGGGAAAGAATGAGCTACTTCCACCACTTCAATAAGGTCTTTTACCTTTTTTGGAAAATGACTACTCAACATGCTAGATAGAATTATACTGAAAAAATCCTGAAGTATTCCAAAAAAAGTAAATGGAAAAACAAGCATATCAGTCAGTACTAGCATTCTTTGGATTCTTTTCCCACAGATAAAAAGTTTTTGTTACTCATTTTTGGCAGAATGAATTATGAAAGAGATGGGGAAGTACTGAAGATTAGTCAGAAGGAGCATGCTTATTTCTCTCAAATTTTCATTTGTATGTTTTATTTCCATGCTTTTAGAAAAGTAAGAATATTTGTTATTTCTTCTTCACACACTTTTTTTTTTTTTTTTTGGTCTTCTTTTCTCTTACCTACCATGTTAGCCATGTGCTTGCACTAATGGACTTAGCCTCTTTATTGACTGTTTTCCCATTGTAGATATAAGTAGCCTGGTAGTAATTATCAGAAGTATTTCTTTTCTATGGGGCATGATTCAAAATAAGACTTAATCTACAGAAATGAAGGTATAAGGAGTCCAGCTACAATATAGTCAGTAACTTCCCTTGTCACACTTAAGCAAGTAGCACCTAGACTTGAAATATGCCTTTTGATACCACAATGTGTAAACTTTCAGATGACAATTCCAACTCAAGACTCCTGGGACAGTGATGTCCATCTGTAAATAGTCAACAACTGATTCTCAGTTTTGATTAAAAAAAAAAATGCTTCATGTTGATCTACCCATTGCATCCTTTGACATGTATAAGTGAACTAAAAACCAAATATTCCGTGGAGAAGAAACATTTTCAAGTTTTTTTTTTCTGTTTTCTGTTTTGTTTTAGATGGAGCTGGCTAAGGAAGAAAAATGTGAATTTTTGCCTTTTCTGTCCCCACGGAAGGTTATAGTGAAAGGTGGGAGAATTGTTGCTATGCAATTTGTTCGCACAGAGCAAGATGAAACTGGAAAATGGACTGAAGATGAAGATCAGATAGTCCGTCTGAAAGCCGATGTGGTCATCAGTGCCTTTGGTTCAGTTCTGAGTGATCCTGAAGGTAGAGTGCCTAGAGCTAAAGCATATTATGCAATTGTCTGTTATTTTAGTGCCATAATAGTTTCCAGCGTTCAGGGAATTGTTTTTCACTTTAATGTTCATTGCTGTCTTCTAATAAAAATGCAAGCAATCTTAATTGAAAACGCTTCAAAATGGTATTTAATGCTGATACAGAATTATTTTCAAAGGGAGGAAATAGGAAAAGAACATACATCTTTCTTTTAAAATGAATAATCAAAGTACATATACTATTTTATAATGAATCTGTTGTTCCCTTTGTGACGATTCTTTCTTCAGACCTAGAGTGAAAAATTGTGACAGAGAAGATATAACAGCCAGTCTTTGATGATTTAGACAGATTAGAATCTAATGAATATGCAAAAATAGAATCCATGTTTACTGTTTTCCTCATGTAAAATCATCATAAGAAACATCAAAATTATTAACTAAAAAGTTTGAACTCTGAATTGTTTCACCTAGATGGCACACAATACCATGCTACAGAATTATAAAATGCCTAAAAAAGAGAAAGAAAAAAGGTGTTTTACATAGCATTCCGACTGAATAAGTAAATCAATCAAGCTATTTTATGTGGTATGTTCCCCACAGGTAATTTTTTTGTGGGGTATTGTAGATGAAATCTTAAGTACCAATGTATTTTCATTTCCTAGACCTTTTTACATTTTAAAAAACTTGAAGCAATGATTAACTCTTTTATTTACTGATAGAAAAATGAACACATTTCTCTAAGTCAGAGATTATTATAAACAAGAGAAACAATCTAAATCTGACAATTTTATAAATTTTCACTAGACCCAAGCTAAAATGATTTTTTTTTATTTTTCATCTGAAAAAGGAAGAGGTATATGCATGCAAATGTGCATTTTTATGCAACAGATAAGCAAAAATTTCAACCAATCATCAGGATATTTTATCTGCAGGACACCAAACATTTTGGTTTTTGGAAACATCCAGATGTTTAATGTCATCATGATAAATGTTTTCAAATAACTGTATTATGGCCTGAATTTGTCACTTTTCATCTAGATGTTTATGTGATATGTAGACACAAGTCAGTGTGGTTTGTTTATTCATTAACTGGGTACAGGAAGGAAAAAAAAGAACAGTATGTAACTGCCTTATATAAGTTAAAAATTCGTCGGCTCTTTCTGCTCTACACATCACCACATACCAAAAGTTGAATCATATTTTAACTAGCAATTCTGTTTATGATTTGTCTATCAAAAAATAATTTAGGTTACATCTAAGTTTCTGTTCCACAACTAGCAACTCTAATATTAAATAAAACGTGTCTTTTCCTAAGCAAAGCTTAGTTGATGTGACCAGAAAAATCTTATGAAACAGTACTGGTTTCACAAGTGATTTTACAAAGCTTGTACGATTGTGCATGCCTGTATGTGTGTGTGTGCATGTATTCTATGTATGTTTGAGGAGTGAAATATTTAATTGAGAATTTAAAATGTGACATGGAAGAAAAATTATATATTCATGTTTATTTAATATCATTTATTTCAGAATTTACTTTTATATTTTTCTCGAGGTATTTTGCATGCACTACCACGTAGATCTTTGAGGTCAAAGGAAAATGGTCTCCTATTTTGACCTCTCCACCCCAAGCTGAAACAACAAACTTCCGGAGGAAATTTTTTTAAATAGCATTATCTTCAATTTTACCAGGGTCTTCAAGAAGCTACTTTCTAAGTGAGAAAGAAGCTAAAAGAGCTGTGGCATCAAATACCATTCAGTCTCTGCTCTTATCCAGACATTTCAATGTCATTTTTTGAATGTAAAATCTTGAAGGAAAGGGTAGAGAGAATTAGTGTTTGCAGAAATAGTATTTGTTCATAGACATGCACTTATTTAAAGTATGATGATGATCAGTTTATAGGAAGTGGATTGTTCATTTGAGTAAGGTGAAAAGTTATTCATGTTCTCTTTCTTCTAGTATAAGCATCTCATCCTGATACTGTGTGATATGATTTCTGTATATCTGTAATAACATCATTTATAATACTACATCATGTAATTATCCATGACCTCTCTCTTAAAATGTCAACCTGTCTTTTCATATCTTTTTCCATCCTTCCCGGCCTCACTTTTCCATATTCCCCAATGAACTGCTTGCCAAACTCAGTGACATCTTTTCAGTCCTTATTCTATTTTCTGCATTTGACAATGTTAAATATTTCTTTCTGTTTGAAATGTTTTCCTCCAAGTCACTTAACCTTTCTGAGCTCCAGTTTCTTTCTCTATTAAGGAAAAAAAAATTATAGTACTTCTCTATACTTCCTAACTGTTCTCAGAACTTAAATGAAATAATGTGAAATGCTTTGGAAATTAATTTTTAACACATTACTATTATTAATGACACCACATTTTTTAAAGTATTCTTTTTTCAAGTCAGTATCAGACTGCTTTTTTCTCTACATTCTACTTTTTAGAATTTTCAAAGTTTGAACTTTTGCCTACTTTCTCTGATTAATCTATTTATTCTTTCAATGAACTGATGGTCGCATTTGTTCATTCATTTATTTATATATGTACTGGTTCTTTTAATAAGTAGCTAATTTTGTGTCCCAGTAATGACTAATTGCACAGTAGGCACCATTTCCCTTCCGTGTGGATTGACTGAAATCCTTTCTCCACTGTCCATGCACAGGAGACATCTCATCCTATATTTACAGTCCTGCATGTGACAAAATCCATGAGTGTCTAAGGAATGTCAGGTACCATACGTACAGTGTGTGGAGAATGAGGCATTCCTTTTGCTTCAGAATTTTACAGATTGGGGTTGGAGACAGCACTATAAGCAAGCCATTCTTTATAGTATATTTAGAGTGATATTCACAGACTGTGTGTTATCCTCTTCTCACCTTTTTTTTGGTAAATGGTATGATAACTCTCCTGTCACCAAAGATTGAAATGTTATTCCAGATTCAAACTTTTAATTCCAGTTTTTTTCCATTAAATCCACTGTTACCCTATACTACAGGATATAGCTACTCATATGTCTTAGCACTTGAGAACTTAGACAAATGAGTTTTTATATACTATGTGTATAGCTTTATTTATTAATGTCCCCTACTGCATTTTATTTTTTCCCTGTCTGTAGAGCATGATGGATTCCATATTGGTAATTAGGAAGGGTGACAAAGAATGCATTATATAAATATTTGCTGAAGAATTCAGTTAATGAAAGAATGTGGACATGGTATATTTAACGTGGTAATAATTTATACTTTCAGCATTCTCTGATCACAGTCATTTAAATGAAATTTACTTGTAGCTCTCAGTTATAAAAATAATATAAACTAAGGTAAAGGTAACCTAAATTGGGAAATTTGATGGAAGTTTAAATTTCAGTATTATTTTTTTCTTCTGATATATGCTGCATTGCTTTTATAATTCCCTCAATGCTTCTTTAACAAAGAAGAATATCAGTTAACATTATTTGTAGTATCAAGCACCTAATATATCTGCGATAAATATTTCCTATTAAGCTAAAACATACACAAGCAAAATGCAGCAAGAATACATTTTGAACTTGGTGAAATAATTTAATGTTTGCCAGAAAGAACCAAGGGAGGGAGGAGTGAGTGGGGATGATGGCAGGAGGCTGATTTGATGGAAGATGAGCAGGACATGTGTACCTGTGGAAGAGCAAAATTATAACCCCCAAATTGCAGTAAAAATAACAAATCTTACATATAGTAAATGCTCTAACAGCTTATCAGAAAAGATATAAAATTTATCCAATTTATAAAGCAAATATGGATAATTTTCTTGGACTAAAGGTCCAAATCATTTAATTGCTTAGGTTAATAAAAGTTATAATTTTACCTAATTCTTTTTTATTTTTATCTCTTTACTTATTATTAATGTGAAGGTGAAGTGGGAAATATAAACACAAGACTATGGTTTACATTGCTGTGCAGAAATATTTATGCATCTATTATGAGCACAATTTAATTGAAGCCTTCATTTCTACTGTAGCAAATTCTAAATCATTGTGGTATCTAGTTTCTAATTTAATTGAGATAATAAAATCTTACCTTAGTTCTTTACTGTGGAAAAAAAAAAAAACTCAACATGGCTCTACTTTTCAAAAGTTTTCATCCACTCATTCAAAGTATTGAAGATTCTAAATGGCATTAAAATTGGAAATCACTGCTTCAGACTGATTTTATTTTTTTTATTCCTCATTTTCAATGACTGAAGCAAAACATCTCAAATTTCAGCTTCTGGAGGAACCATTTGCTCTCACAGGTGTTGTTCATCTCTTCCACCTTAACATGATATCTCCTCAGGTTTTGGCCTAAAAACAAAATCTCTGACGACATCCTTGCTGAGGAGTTTTGTCCAAAGGGAGAATCTCAGAATAACTTGTGGCCATGAGGAGATGGTTGTTAAAAACTTTTGTAGAAGACTTGATTTTGAATGTTTAGTGAATTTCTTCTTGACCATAGTCCCTGACCTGTAATTTTGTGGTGGTAGCAATCCATTCCAGCCATCACAGTATTGCTGTGGGGGAGGCAAGAGCCCAATGTATATATTCTAGAACCTCCAGTCCAGAATCAGCACCATCTGCCTGCATTTCAAGAACTTGCTCATGTGACGGCAACCAGTAGGTTCTACCACAGAAACCCAGACTGGTGTTAAGGGTTGCCAGTAATTTAAACACAAACTACCTTCACTGACATGTCTAACTTACAGGTATTCTCTACCCTGGAAATTTTAAAGCACTTATTTTCAAAATCCACATTTTATAATATAGCAAATCAGCTTGTCTGCTAAATGCCAATGCCAATGCCAGTGTTTATTGAGTTGAATATCTCTCTTTTTATTATTTGGACAACGCAAGGTTTAAGACCTGGCTTCTTACTTGCTTTAGGGTTTATCATTCCTTGTCTTTCTGGTGGGAATCGAGCTACCAATTGTAGAAGTATGCATATTTTTCTGTTGGTTTTGAATTGGAGAAGACTCCATTACCATTTCACCCATCTTACATCTTTACTTTTCCAACTCACTCAATAGCAGTTGATTTTATCCTCAAATTCCTAGAAGATCTTGATGGCATAATTTTATGGCTGTGAATATTCTTTCAGACAAGAATGGAAGACCCACTTGTTCATGTAGTGATCTCTCTGCCTCTTTGCCATAATGCCCCAGAAGCAACCCCTTGATCTTCGAAATGTCCACTTCAAAAAGGGCTATGCTATGTGCTTTGGTTTTTCAGAAACTAGCAAAGTGGAATTCCCAATAGATTGTAAACTCCAAGAGGGCAAACATTTTATCAGTGTTGTATGTTATAGTTCCAGTAGCAGTGGACATATTAATATGTGGACATATTAATGTGCCACAATAAATTCACAATATGCGTTGTGTATTTGACTTGATTCATGTTACAGTATTAAACCTAACCATCATTTTTTTTCTGTCAAATTGATTAATTTTTTTTCTTAGAAAATATAAACCGTAGAAAGGTTTACCCATTATTATCGATTTTTTTTTGTTTTGGCATAAATTGTTGCATTCTTTATAATCCAATAAATATTACACTAATTAGAGTCCGTCTGGTGTAGCAGCTCAAAGCAGAGGCTTTAGAGCCAGGCTACCCAGCTGGAAATCTGGCTCCCTTAGTCTCTTTGTACTTCATGGTTCTGATCTTTTAAGGGAGGTGATTATAGAATTCTACCTTCTAGAATTGTTTTGAGAATAAATTAATTTAAAATACATGTGAATCACTTATATACATGCCTTACCTCTGTAAGCATTTGGTGGTGTTATCTGTTGTTATCTTGTGTAACAAAACCTTATTTTAATAATTGAATTGAGTTATATGACACTGTGATGATAGCCTGAATATTGTTTAGGAATAAAAATATTTGAAAATCAGGATTTCATCAGGGACCATGGAGGCTGTCAATATGTCTTTGTAAATAAGTGTAGCAAATGTTCTTACATTTATGATTTTTTTCAATGAGAGATGTTTCATATACTTGTTATTTTTATCTGTAGGAAAAAAGAGTGCAGCACTTGTAATTGTATCATATCTTTAAAAACATGCTTGATTATTAGCTGTAATTCTTTTATGCCATCAGAATGAATTTTCTTTCAGCTAATATTTAGTATTTAGAAAGCTTTTAATTGGGGTTTCCAAAAATCAGGAATTTAAAAAGCAAAGGAATTTTTAAAAGAATATTTTCCCTCTTAAAATATATCAGTTTTTAAAATTGATAGCTTGTTTTTATTTATTTATTTTTATTTTATTTCCAATAGTCTTGCTATTGGAAACACAGACTCACATTGCCCGGGGTAACACAGACTCAAGCAATCCCCAGCCTCAGCTTCCCAGGTAGCTGGGATTACAGCCACGTGCCACCACGCCTGTTTTTTTGGAACTAGGTCTTGCTACGTTGCCCCTAGCAGAACTCGAACCGTGATCCCTGGTCCCCACCGCAGCTTCCTAGGCATGTGCCACCATGCCCGGCCTGTTTATCTTTATTTTAAGGCCTCTTGTTTTTATTTTAAGAAAGAGGGGAACATTTTTGAGGGTAGGGTTTGAATTTTTAAGAGCTTCAAAATTAGGACATGATAAAACTAATATTCAAACTTCCTGTATTTTGGAAGGAAGAATTTGTATAAATGGTAACAATAAAACTAGCTCAGCATAATGCTACATGGCACTGCTCAGGAGAACATATAACTGGGTGGCTTGTCACTGTCAAGGAAATCTGTGGAACTTCTCTGGGAAAGAATTTTGTATGCTTCACCTGATGCCAACATTTTCCTTTTATTTCTCTACTCATCTTGGTAGAGATAGTAAGAAAACAAGTACAATTCTTTTTGAATCTTTCCTGTAACCCTCAGAAATCAACTTTTTTGATAGTGTTATTGCAATTAGATTCATAAGGAAGTGTTTTGGGGGAACTAGGAGGTGTTTAAAATTACTGACTTTTCCCCTCTTATTAGGAATCAAAGATTCTATCAGTATCATCATCATCTTTGAGGATAGCTTTGATCCACTTGCCTCCATCTGAGAAAAGGTACAGGCAGGCCATGGGTTAATTTACCTTGTTCCAGCTCAAATCAAAACTACTAAGGCAAGAATTGACATATATGAGATCCCAACAGTGCACATATACTGCAAAGACGTTTTTTTTTTCCCTTGACACAAAAGTATTTCCATGTTTCCCCCTCAATTATTTAGGCTTTGGAAAAGAAATAACAAAATTTTTAATAAGAACTTAGATTAGTCAGTAGTAGTAACCACCTGTTCTTTAGAAAATATGGCATCAGTTTGACTTGTTTCATTATTAAAGTATTACCTATATGATAATTCACTAATGGAATTTAATTAACAGCAGACATTTTTAATCACATCATTTTTTTTTGTCTGTTACATTTGTGTCATCTTCCCCCTGCCCTCCCCACCACCAACCCCATGAAAAGTGCTCCAGAAGCTATGCATAGCACAGAGGAATTCAGGAAAATTTTCTTTGAACAGTTGCCCACTCTTTGTGTCTTCTACTTGCATAATTCCTTTTCTACTTTACCAGAAGTAAAGGGCAGGGGAAAAGAATGGGAGACAAAGTTTAGAATGTCAAAATTAATCAAATTGTTGTTGTTGAACAAGTTTTATTAATAGAGATATTTGTTACATGGTGTCAAAAAATAAATTAAGGAACTATACACTTTATTTCCAGATAGGAGACTTTTTTCTTCCTTTTCATAGGAAACCTTTTCTATGGACAGCAAAAATACTAGAGGAAGAGAGTTAATAATGATTAATATAATGTTAATGTAGTATAATGGATAATATAGAATAAAAATAAAATAAAATAGATATGTTATAGTTTGTTACCTTGAAATAGGATTTTCCTTATAATTCCAAATGTGTTGGAGGGACCTAAGAGATCATATATTCTTGTCTACTAATTTCACACATTTCTTTCTTGAACTAGTTATTTCTAACGGCTACTTTATAGACAGTAAACTTAGGTTCTAGGGGTAAAGTGGTAAATAAGTAAATGCAAACATTGCCTCCAGGAATGCAATTTAGCTAGAAGACACAACAGTTGCAATAAAATTTTCAGTGAGAAGTTCAGAGTACTAGGAAATACAGAACACAATCTAAGGGTGCTGAGAAGCTTCCCAGAGGAAGTGGGTTATAAATTGAAGTCTGAGTGATGTGTAGGAGTTCTCCAGGTGGAATGGGGGTGGAAGGGCGGGAGCCACAGGGAAATTATGCAACTTGTTCAGCACCACATTGTTAGATCAAGTAGTCATTTAACAGTCATTTAAAAAAGTATATAAAAAGTATGTTTATAGAAAGTTCTCACCAGCCTACTTATTTCATGCATGTTCTCATCTTTTTAAATGAGGTTCTAAATTCCCACTTTTATGTCTAAAATTAAACTTTTTCTTTTATGGTTTTACTATTCATGCTATTGCTATTGTTATTCATCCTGCAATGAACATTGCTTTAGATGAGTCAAAGAGGTTTTTTTTTTTACCCAAAGACTCAAAACCAGTACATACATTGTACCATAATGTACTAATTTGAGATCACAATTGGTCTGGGTTTCAAAGCTTGAGTAGGAACCTCTCTGTTAGAGGAAATGTCATACACAAACACATGTGCTCATAAAGTGGCCTCCTGTCATCAGAAATTAGAGAAAAACTGGAGAGCTGAGGAGATAATGTGTGATAAGGGCAGGAAGTAGATAGGGAGAAGACTGCAGAAAAAATTTAGATAAGAATTTATATGGAGTCAAGGATCTTAAATAGTAGTCTGGGATTTTGAATTTTAGTCTTCGACAATTTGGGAGCTATAAACACTAGTGGAATATTTACCTTTAATGAGGTAATTCTGGTAGGTGTCATATCTTCCTCTCTTCTTCAGTTTCGAACAATTTGTAGTATTTTTCAAATAATTGGCATTTAGAAACTACAAATCCCCTTTGGGGTGCTTCAGATAAGCAGGCAAGTGTGTTCTCTGATACTGAATGCTTGATTTAGGTGAAGGAACTCACCCAATCACAGGATGTGGACCAACAGTATGTTTTCCTTGATGAATAGCTGCTGCAGTAATACTTTTACTGTGAAGGAAGGGCCACACCCTGTGCTCAAATGGGCAACTGCCATGACAGGCAAGGGGAATATAGTCTTCTATAGTCAGTGATAAGAATCACTGATGTCAGCTTTTTGAACAGAAGTAAGTTAGATGAAGAGACACCCTGAGTGTTGACCAGTGATTGTTTCCCCATGTGGCAGGAAACATCAGAAGCATAGAATGAGGTTCTATGCTACCATGGCAGTAATGTTGAAAGAGATGACCTGAATGAAGTTGAGACATCAATGAAGACATTCATTCTTCATCATCAATGAAGAAGAGTATCAATGAACCCAGATAAAAGTTTGTTTTTGGTAGTATAAGTGGCTCCTGGTTAAAGTCCAGATAAAGGTTAAGGGGGTAGGTATATAGAAAAGTATTTGAAAACCAGTTAAACTTCTTTAGTAGAATAGTAGGATTTGGTAATTCATTTGATAACTTGTTATCAAATTAGTGTGGAAGGTCTAGTGTAGGCATTGGCTCATTTATTCACTGTGCTGATAGTGTTCATACATGCAGTGTGCAATCTGTTAGAAAGGATGATGTGTTAAATTTGGATTTGTTAATCAGTTCAACAACTGGAAAAGAGACTAAACTCTTAAAAAGGAGTGATTGAAAGAGATATCTCATTTATTCTGGAATTTCAGTGTTTTCTGTCTTATTATGAAGAGTGTATGATCTGATTTTCAGATGCTAAATATTTTAATACATCATGGCTTAAAGAATAGTTGTGTACCTTCCCAACTTTACTAATGTCCATGATTCCTTATGCTACCATTTCATTTCTAATGCCTAAATAATGAAACTCTGATTCATACTTTGTATTGGATGGTCCTGTGATGATAATGAACCTTTTTCAGTCTTTGCTACTTTGCTTTTAACTTTTTTTATCAAGAAGCATTCTCCAGTTCTCAAGAAGTGTACGCCTGTAGTAAAATTGCACATTTTCTTTATAATTTTTCCTAATTATCAAGCTTTTTTATGGCTAAAAGATTTACTTTCTTTTTATTGTAAAATATTCCGTGCAGAATTAAGGTAAATATGTGAAATCTAATGTAAGTACTAGCATTTCTACAAAATACCCTCCCCAAATAATGTAATCGTTGCTAAGCATTTCTTTGGAATTACTTTAAAAGGATGTAGGTGATGAGGAGGGAGGTCAAACTGATAAGTGTTGAAAGTAATTTGGTATCAGCATCACATCACTTACCACCGCCTTAGACATCTATTTGAAGCACAACATGATATTTCTGTAATTATTTTGCTTCCCTCTAATAACTGCATAGGAATAGGTTTGTTTCCCCAGTGAATAGCTCTGTTCAGAGTCTTCCCTTATCTTTATTTTCCAGGTTTCACTACTGTTTGATATCATATGCATCCTTACAGAGAGACAGTGGATAAATCAGTAGTTTTCCATCAAATCAAAGATTACAAGAAGTAGAGCAGTGACATGTAACAAGTTTTGCTGGTGAAAGAAAGTGGAAAATGGAAAAAATAAAAGTTTCAGAAAACAGAAATAAAACATAGCTGATGTTATTCAGCCTATAGTTAGTATAATAGGTATCCTGAACTTTATGAGCATGACCTATTATATTTGTATTTTAAATACTAGTAGCTTATGGTATAGAAACCTTGTTATGAAGCAGTATTCTTTTTTTTTTTTTTTTGAGACTAGGTATCACTATTTTTGCCTATGGAACCACAGGCTCAAGTTGCCTGGGGTACCACGGACTCAAGCAACCCTCAGCCTCAGCTTCTCCGGTAGCTGTGATTTCAGGTGTGTGCCACCTTGCCCAGCTATTTTTTTGGAACTAGGTCTCACTATGTTGCCCCTAGCAGGACTCAATCTGTGATCCCCGGTTCCAGCCAGGACTTCCTAGACAGCTGCTTACAGGCATGCGCCACTATGCCTGTCCTGAAACAGTTTTCTTATAAAATGTTAAAGCCCATGAAGCTGCAATGAAATTCAAACCAACATGTAAAAATTAGTGTCTAGAAAATAGTGGTTTAGATTATATTATGATCTTGTTAGCAATACGTATTTTGTGTTGCAGATGAATATCATATATTACCTCTCAGGTATGTTCTTGGGTCAAAGCACAAAATAAAAACAACAGTATTTTCAAGTTAGTTTTTGGTTTGATTAGACATTGACCAGCATAAATATAAGTTGAAAAAAATTAGATAATTATGCTGAGTTATATTTAATGTTACCCCCCCCAATATGGAAGCTACCCAATTCAAGTAGAATAAATACATGTAACTTATCAGGTGTCTCAAACATGTTGGCTTTGGTAGAAGAGGATGCCAACACTAATTTTACATTCATTCAGGAGTCCTGCTCAGAATGTGTATGGTTTAATACTATTCAGTGCCAGTCTTTTCTTAAAGGCTGGCCTAGCTTATGATATTTTGTATATATGAATGCTCTCAAAGTGTTTTCAAAGGATTTTTACTTACATAATCATCCCCTTCTCCATCCAGTTACCAAAAAAAGTGTCACATGCTACGCATTGCAAGCTTGGCAAATGCTCAGTTTTCAAGCCCTCTTAAAAATGTATTGACATTTCACTTGATTTAATAGAGATCAGTGTTTTCCCCTGCATTTTCACACTGCTATCAAATGAACTTCTATATCAGCCATATCATTGTATTATTCTCATTTTGTATTCTCCCCTAATGGTGTGATTGTAATTAAATGCCCCTAAGTCATTTTGACACCCTTCGAATTTACCCTCCTAAAATCCTTTGGGGACTTTTTTTTCTCAGTCTTTATTCTGTATTTATTAAATATACAAGATTCTGTGTTAGATTCTCCTGGGCATTCCAAAATTAATAACACCATCCTTGTCTACAGTAGCTTGTAGAAAAATAGAAGAATAGTGCATGTAAATAAAAGTACCACTAGGTTGAAAGGAACTCAAGAAGCAACAGGTAAACTGCTAGTATAACATACCAGGTAGCAAGAGGTGACTTCCAGCTGTAAGAATCAAGGTTTTCTGGAGACAGCAGCATTTGTAACAAGGATGGTGAGGTAGGAATTTGCAGAATAGAGATGGGTAAAAGCATATTCTGTCATGATGAACAGTTGCATACATACACAGAACAGTTCTTTTGACTAGATCATAAGATGCACCAGGAGAGATAGAGTAAATATGGAAAAATATTTCATTGCTAATTCTTAAATTATTTTTAGGCTTGAGGCTCAGATATCTGAATTTGATTCCATTGTCTCTGAGCATCAGAAATATAAAATGGCATGCTATTCCTTTCACACATAAAGAGAATATGTGATTAAATATGTGTCTCACTTTTGGTTCCTGTTCTTCTCCTATCTCACTTCTAAATTATATTAGTAATAGAACTGCAGGGTGGTTTAATCATATATTAATCTAAAGTTCTCAGTACAGTCCCAAGTATTCACTGAATGAAAAAGTGAAAGAATGAAAAAAATGGAAGCATGTTGAGATGAAAATATTGGAATGAATAGAATGAAATGATGGCTTTATTCTACATGTTCCTACAGAAAATTCACAGTAAAGACAAAAGCATGTAAAGCTGATATCTATGTGAATTATGAGGCCAACAATTTCTCCTTCTTTTGTGGAAATAGTCAGATGCTAGAAACTTTCCAATTGCATTGAGTCTAGCCTCTTAACTGGCCATCCTGCTTTAATGTTTGTCCATAAAATATCTCCAAGAATTAGCTTTATAAGCAGTAATTTTAGCATCCTCTTTTTTAAATTCTCCAGTACTTTCCTACTGTATTACAAATGAAATCACAGTTTATCAAATCCTTCTTGATCAGACTCTGCCTATCATTTAAGTCTCTTACCTCACTTGTTCTCTTCTACCTACATAAGGCTTCCTTTATACTCTTTAAATTCAAGACCCTCACCTCATCCTTAAACTCTCTGCAACTGTCACCTTTACTTGGAATGATCTGCCTCAAGTTCATCATACAACAGGCTTGTATTGACCATTTATGCTTTAACTCAATGTTCATCATTGTCTTCAGTATCCCTCCATCCCCCTGCTATCTAAGCTATCTCTCCCACTTCTCATTCCCCTCATCTTATGACACTTTTGCTATTGTAGCCCTTCTGCTGGTAATTTTCACTATCATTCTCTTACATGTTTTCTTTTTTTATTTCTGCCCACTGACTTGTAGCTGTGTCAGTGTCTAAAAGCACATCTCTTACCTGTGGGTTACTACAGCACCTACAGCAGGATTCTGTACATGGTAGGTGATGAATATTTGCTGTCTGAATCAATGAATATTTTCCTATGCAATTATTGTTAAGTTTTTCCTTGCTGTTTTGCTTTCTAGTCTAGGTCCACTCTTAACTCCTTTTCTTTTGCCTTTTGTCATCATCATGCATTCATAAATACTGTCTTGTCATTGCTTGTCGGCCTCCAGATCACCAGACTAATTGCCTGCCTTCCATTTCTCTTCTCTTTGATAATCTTAAAAATTTTCTCTTCATAACTTCTGTCTCTCATAAAGTTTGATAAGTCTTCCTCTGGCATTAACTGGTATTGTGTTTCTTGTCATTTTAAAAACAAATGGTTGACTTTGGTTAGTCTGAACTTGTGTTCTTTCTTCAGGAGCTTTATTCACCTTTTGATTCTATCTAGTCCCAAGGTGCAGTGCCCTTTCGTGAGGTCTAGTTGTGTATCCTCAAGTTCCCTGAGAGACCTCCAATTTTTTCCAATTGGCAAAAATATATCCACTTTGTTATGAGGATTACATCCTTAGAGTGTGACCTGGATAACTGATCTCAGTATCAGTTTCCTCAAATATAAATACATTTATATAAATATATATAAATACTACCTATTCTGTGAGCATCTTACAGAGACAGTATGTACATTGCCTGGCTCAGAACTAGACCCAGATTCATGCATACAGTGAATAAATGTTTGTCATAATTACTATTATGAACCCTATGGAATATAGCCTTTGCCAATTCCAAAGATATTCCCTGATTGCATGATCATACAACTAGTGCTTCTATAAAGAAACTGTGCTTTTGAATCATGCATCTACTCTTCTATTAAAGCTGTTTAAAAGGAATTCCTCTGTATGTTTTAAGTTTGCATTGAAGTGTGCCTACAGCCGATTGACAAGGGAGAAAAAAAGTCATAAGATGGATATCAAAAAATAACATTAATGAGCTGCTAAAGCTAAAATTACAGGAACTTATGAAATTGGTTAAACATAAAAACCATTAAACTGTTTACTGAAGCTTCACAGATATACTGCAGCTAATGAGCATTTCTGCTATTTAAATAAGCCCAAATTGAACACACATTACATGGATACATAATTAGTCATGGCAGTCAAACACACATAGACTTACTTTTAAAGCTCTATTTAGGGAATCTTTTCCATTTGATTTATTTTGTTAATTAAAATATTTTTCAGCATTCACATATTTTAATAATATTGTTTTTACAAGTAGCATAATTTACTACTGACTTTCTATTTGTTTTTATTTATGTGTTAGATGCAGAAAATGGGGATTTTAAACATTTTTCTTAACCCTTTTCTGTAATTATTCGTATCACTTGATGGTATCATTTAGCATTAAAAGATTCTTTCACTGAGAACTAAATATAAAATATATCTGTCGCCTTTCTACTTTTTTCACTGTCTCCTAATTATCAAGAAGTATTAAGCACCCAAATGTGCATAGAATTATGATGATTATGGTCCAGATCAGATTAAAGGATGATGTATTCCTTCAGTGAGTTTGCAGTCTTAAGTAGATGGTATCATTGAATATAAATAAGCAAATCAAAGTGCAGCATTTGGGAATCCAACTGAGAATTTGAAAACAATCCCCATATATTTCCTTCAAGGACAATGACCTCTTTGAGGAGATCTCTTCCAGATAAAATGAAATCAAATCTTCAAGGAGTTTAGAGTTTTAAATAGATGGAATATATTGCCAAGAAATAAGGAAATCAAGGTGAAGTGCTGGATAGTTTTAATTCTGAATTGATTAGTTGGTCATTTTAGGAAATGAGAGTGAGACTCCCTGTAGAATATAAGGAAAACAAAAGTTGTTAGTAGCTGTTACTGACATCCACCCATTGCATTTAACTTGGGGAGCCTCAACTTGTCCTGAAAATGGAAGGATAGAAATTTAGAGCTGTATTTTAATACTGCCTAAATTTACAAGCCTATGCTAAGTTAACTTTATATACTGTTGCTGTAGGAAGTCAAATAGAATTAACAAAGTGCCTGCTTTTTTTAATCAGCATGTTGTCACTTTAGAAGCTTTATTTAGAATCTTTTCTTTAAAATGGAAAATATTTGGCTTTCCTTTTCATAATGAAGTGATTCCTATCTAATTGTAGAAATAAGTGTTACAGAAAAATAAACAATTGGCAGGATAGTGTGAGTGCTAAGTAAATGATACGGACAACTATTCTATTTTCAACCTAAAAATATTTATCACATTCCTCTTGCTTGTCAATTATTATTGTGCTAGATGCTCGGGAAGGAGCAAATATAATTCTAAACTTCAAGGAGTGGTGAGATCAAAGCAAACATAGAAGTCCTTAATTATGGGTGCTTTTTTTTTTTTTTTTTTTTTTTTTTTTTTTTTTTTTTTTTTTTTTTTTTAAGACCAGGTCTCGCTATTTTTGCCGTGGAACCACAGACTCTCGTTACCCGGGGTACCACAGACTCAAGCAATCCCCAGCCTCAGCTTCCCAGGTAGCTGGGATTACAGGCATGCGCCAACACGCCCAGCTATTTTTTTTTTTTTTGGAACTAGGTCTCGGGCCCTCGGGGGGACTCGAACTGCGATCTCTGCCTCGGCCGCTTCGTAGGCTGAAGCTTACAGGCGCGAGACACTATGCCCGGCTGGGTGGTTTTTCTTTTTCATGGTTTCAGTTACTTATGGCTAAAGGTGGTCTGAAATTTTATATGCGAGATTTTGAATTAGAATGCAATCATATAACTTTAGTTTCAATATATTGTTATAATTGTTCTTTTTTATTACCAGGTATTGTTGGTAATCTCTTTATTTATGTAATCTGTAGATAAAACTTTATAATAGTTATATATATACATGCAGAAAAATCCTATTATATATAGGGTCTGGTACGATTTGCAGTTTTAAGCATCCACTAGGATTCTTGGAATATATTCTTTGTGGATAATGGGGACTTATTGTAACTGACAAAAAGTCACACAGGGACTAGTTTAATAGATTGGTCATGATTAATTTAACAAAAAGGGAAAATAAAGCATTCTAGCAGAAGAGATGACCTAAAGACTGTATCAGTGAAATTAATCATCTACGTCAATTCAGTTACTCCTTTGTTCTCTAGTAATGAAGCTGTAAGAGACTGGTTGGTCCATCCCTCCCCTTTTTTTTTTGCCCTATGCCATTCTTTCCCTGTCCCATGATGGGGAATACTTTGGAGTCAGAAATAACTACTCAAGTATTTGATCTGCTGCCTCTTGAGTATGCTCAGGTTGGTAATCCCTACTTTAAGGAGTTGTCCTATGGTCTAAGTTGAATTATTAATAAATGGGAATGTCCATTATTACATCTACATACCCCATACATGGGAGCAATAAATACTGATTGGTTTTCTTATTCTTCTTTTGGTGAATATACAAAAACAGAAGTAACTAGGAGAGTGTGTTTATTGCATGAATTGGCAAAATATGGTAACTTATTGGATGTTGGGATTACTGAAGACAACAAAAACAAAAATATGCTGAGGTATTATTTAGCATTAATTTTGAGAAAGGTGAACAGGAACAAAACAATAGTGAAGATTATAGAGTGATGATGGAGGCTGGTGTAAATCAGAAGGTATGATGTCCTTGAAGCTAAGATAAGGGAGTTTTATGAGGGAAAGTGCTAGCAAATGAATGCTGCTAAGAATCAAGGAAGGCAGTACTACAATTTGTTGGTAAGTGAGGTGCCTACCTGCAATTATAGGATCCTTAGTCTGAGGAGGAGCTCCTTAAGTTTTATTGTTTGGGCACCTTTCCTTTTCCTTTTCCTTCTCCTTTTCCTTTTCCTTTCCTTTCTTAATTTTCTTAGTGAAAAATCAATGATTATTTCATCAAGTTTGGGGCACAGTTCTGGAGTGGCTTAAAAATGAGTGATACTGTATATGTATACGCATGCTTTCCAGAACATCTAGTTTAGAGAGAGTGTCTGATAATAGAGAATAAAGAGCATATAACCTAGGCAGCAAAATCCTTGCAAGGTAGGGGAAGAGGATTTTAGGGCTCATTAAAGGGATTAGTCTTTGATATGAAAAACAGCTTACATTTTGTAACAAGGAAGAAAGATAGTGGGTACACATCCAGTAGGATTATAGTTTTGGCAATGAGAAGACCAAGTAGTTTCCATAATGATAGCTTCTACAATATGAGGCAAGACCTCCTATCATTGTGGATAAGAAAAAATGAGTCAGGTACATGCATGGTTTGAGGAGAGTTGGAAAGGTATGAATTTTGATCACAATGAGTGGTGGAAAAGAGTGAGCTTACTATCAGTCATGGAATGTTAGAAGGCCAAACAAAAGCTTATGAACTAGTTTTGGGTTGTGGTGATTTAGTAGGAATAGCAGAGCATGTGTTTTGCAATCTTAGACAAGCAGAAGTATCAAAATAAAATAGTCTAAAAGTGGCACTTGATGTAATTTTATAGAGGAAAAATTTAAGTTAAAAAGTGACTCATTGCAGATGTTATTTGTTAGTTGAAAAGAAGATGAAAAGATGAAAGGAACAGGAATAGATGGATACACAAGACATAAAAAGCTCTGTGAGAGTAGTATTTTGCAAATGAAGATAGAGATCAAAATTAATGTGATTCAACCTATTAAATACTATGGAAAGACTAAAGGACAGAGTAATGAGGTCAAAGAATTTGTGGACATGGAACCCATATTTTCATTATGGGACAAATTGGAAGAAATAACTATGTGTTTAAAAAAGGATGCATTCAATGTAAATAACTAAGATGTTATTATATAAAAGACACAAAATGGCAGTGAAAAATGGCAGCTATATCTAAAATCAATATTGTTCAAAATATGAGAAGTGAAAATAAAAAAGGTACTATATATCCTCTCTGCATATACACTATATATATAAATTCTATATATAAATATATGCAAGTATTAATCTGTGTAATTCAGTTGTATTTATTTTAATACTTTTTACTGGGTTGGTATTGTTTTACATAGTTGTTTCCATAATATAAGAACAGGATCCCCTATTTTAGATGTTGTTGTCATAGAGTGTCCACCACCAGAGAACCCATACTCCACCCTCAAAGATCTTAGTGAGTTCTTTGAGAGCTCTTGAGAGCTGTAGATGATATTTGAGGTGTTGGCAAAGCAGGGAGATTCAGAATCAAGGTTAACTTTTGGAGAGGTTTATAGAAAGAAATGATGAGTCTTCATTGTGGACATCATTGTATTTGGGATTGAACAGCATTTTGATTCAAGAAGAGGAATGCAAAGACCAAGCTCATGCCATCTATATCAGAAATTTCTGTCTGAATGTGGTCTCAGCTTCTGTCCCTTTCTTACCCCAGGTTATTCTCTTTAAACAGAACTCTGATATAATCGAAATTTATTTGCCTGTGCTGAGATTTTACTTTCAGTTCTGAGTTCCTGAGATTATTGTCCTAGTCCACTTTTTGTGTGTTGTACCTATGTTCAGCTGGATAATAGGTTATATAAAATTAAGCAAGCACATAGATGAACTTGTCTGATTTTTCAAGATATCATTGTATTATAAATTTTGAAGATTTATTTCCTGTCAATTTTTCATTGATATGATATGTTTTGTACCATTTCAAACTCACCAATGAATACTGATAATCTTCTTCATTATGATTTCTTTTATTGTTTTATTGTTTATGGAGAATTAATTTATATTTACGTACTAAAATATAACATTCTTGACATTGCTTTATAAATACTGAGAAATATACTTGTCATATGCTTGTGGTTTCTCTTCTACATATATGACAGCGCAGCTACATCAGTTTAATTGACCTTGGCAATCTGCATCTGCTAGTGATGTGTCCCTGAGGGATGGTTTCTGCAAATTTAAACTGTGGCTTATTGAAGAACTTGTGTGTCACAATACAATTAAGTCTATATAAAAAATCATTTCATGCATAACATTAAATTGACTAAAAGTTCCTATTTCAAAACCATTTCTTCTTTTAAAGCTTCCTCAGAGTGTCTTTGTTTTTCAAATAAGCTCATTTGAACATAGTAGTAATTAAAGCAGAAAAATAACATTAATCTTGAATATTTGGTATGAGTTAAGGATGTTTTTGTTCTTTTTAAAGAATGCATAAAATTCTAGGCACCATATCATTTGACACATTCTCTCCCATTTGCAGAAATTATTCTGTGAACATAGACTGTGAATAGGCATGCTTTGGCGTTCTTTTTTAAGTTTTTTTTTCCTAGACAATAGTTTAGTTACTAGGGCATATGCTGTATTTTCCATCAACATGCAATCCTATGGAAATATGTCAGAAACTGTCCATAATTAAAATGGCAGAGCTCTTCTGCTCACCCCTTTTATTTTATAAACAAGAAAGAAAAAGTATACATTCCTACTAGTACTCATTTAACACTTCTTAGAAAATGGTGCACAGTTATTTGGTTTACAAATGTAAATATACATTTTTCATCCTCTTAGGTTTTCACTCCTTCCAAGTTAGATAAAGGCAGAACAGAAGACATGCTTCTGAGATTTATTTTCATTGTATTCCAAGTTGAATGCATCAGCAGAGATGTTAAGAGTTCATAGAAGTGTTACAATGGTGAGAAGGATGAAAAGCTTCCCCCTAAGAAACACTAAATAAATAAATCTCTTTCTGACAAAATATAAAAAAGTTAATGTTTTTTCACTGAATTCTAATTGGGAGTTGTAAATTAAATACATTGGAACTTAAAAATATGGTTGAATAATAAAATAATCATTGTATTTCAGACATCATTGAAGTAATGAAAGGTGTTATTTGGGTTTGTAATCAGATCAGCTTCAACAAAATTTCTATATATTATAAATACATTCTTTCTATCTTTCTCTCTGCCTTTCTCTCTGACTGTATCTCTCTCACACACAGATAAAAAAAGATAGATACTATCTATAGAGAAATATGAGAAAAGAGAGGACTCATGAATTCATTAAAACTATTGAATCTGATTTTAGATATACACATGTATATATTACATATGCTTATTAAGTAGAGTTTACTATGCAGACTCTAAAAAGAAGTGATAGCATTTGATATTCAGTTTATAATGAACACTCATTCTTGTATGTAATGAACACTCATTCTTGTATTAGCTATTAGTGTCACTGGTTGGAAACATTTATGACCTACTGTAGCATTGATTGTATTCATATAAGTTGCTCATGTTTTACTTTTTTAATGATCCTTTGTTGATATTGATAGGTTAAAGTATTAACAATGAAAATAGAAACATGATCTTTTATTTGTTGATGCTTTGCTATAATTTATAATAATTTAACATATTAGCTTGTTGCTTGACCTGTCATTTTAGTTATATTTAGTCTTAAATGAAATGTGAATATGTTAAACTTGAAAATCTCAAAAAAGAAAGAGGGGGAATTCAGTAGTTAATTTTCAAGAGGGTATTGAAAATATTTCAATATGAAGGAAAAATTCTACTTTATTTTAGAATATAGTGTCAGCTCTTTGAGCATTAGTTGAAGATTACAAATTATAGAATATTTAAAACAGTAAAGTCCAAGGCTTCAAATGATAAATGAATCAAATGCTGAGGAAAGAGAGCAAGTTTCAGAAGTAGATATGGTTATGTATTTATATTTAGGCACATTAAGGAATCTTAATTTATATACAATGGACTTGTGATTTTACTAGTGTTTTTAAATTCATAAATAGGTGCTTATAGGATGACAAGTTATTAATGCTAAGTATTTTAAGAAATGCAAGTCATTTATTAAATTTATAATAATATCTCCTTTTTATTGACTGAGCTAATGATAGTGCTCCAATACTTGGGTAAATTATACTATAATATTTTTGACTCATAAAATTATAAAGCACAAGAACTTCCAATTAGTTTAATGCTTATATACTGTATGTAATACATGGTATTCAAGGAAAGACTCAAGCTTTATGAAGCCTGAAACTTATGTAATATGAAGACTCATCTATTTTTTAAAAAGGAATAAATGACACTCACAATTAGCCACGAAGCTGAGAAAGAGGCCCCCACAGGTAAGGGTCCCTCAAGCTTAAGCTTCAATAACTTTGAAGATATATCAAAGATAACTACAGTATAATCCCAACTTGCTCAAACTTAAAGTAAAATCCATGATAGTGCTCAAGGATATTTCTATAAAAAACTAGCAAAATAAATTAAAGGGCTTTGACCTCCTAGCAAAATAAATTCTAATGACTTCTCATTAAAAGAAATTATCTTTACATATTATCTTTGTATGGGACAAAGTTGTATCAAAGTCTTGGACAAATAAGGTCATTTCTTATATAAAAGAGATATGTATGTATAACACATTACATAAGTCATTTTGTGATGGTGTGTTATAGTTATAATAATAATGATATAGACTCAATTGCTATTAATAGATTGAATTGACCTACTTTTTCACTGTTGACTTTCATGCAAGTTCTGTAACTGTCGACACATGGTAGTTATGATCTCTTATAAAATGGGGAACCAATGATGAAACACTTTTTTTTTCTTCCTCTGGACCCCCCCCCCCACCATTCACCATCCCCATCTCATAAAACTTTTTTTTCATGTGACCTTTAATAAATAGAAAAATCTTCTCAAAACCCCACTCTACATTGAAAATAACTGCATAAATATTTGACTCTGTTCTTCCTATGAGGTAAAGTCTAATCAAAGTTATAAACTAAGATTTTTTTAATTAAAAACCTGAGCATAGTAGTAATGATTCATCTATTCTTCCACCCATTGATCCAACAATTGATCTATTGAATCATCCATCCACACAGTGAATTGAGTATCTCCTGTGCTCTAAATACAGTACTGACCTCTAAAGCACAGTGGTGAACAGCATGGACACATTACTGATGTCATGGAACCCATAATCCTGGGAAAACACAATCAGCAGTAGTCTCTTAACAGTTTTCTAAAATTCTAGAATTGTATTCTTGCTAAGAAGCATTTGCTTTGAGTTGTTAGAATAACATTTTTTTCATTTGGTTATTGTATATTTGACTCATTAGTCTACTAAATAAATTTTCTGTTCCACAGTCTTCCAAACTCATCTCCTTTAGTTACGTATGTTAAATTCTCGTGGGAAGGGGAGGTGGTGGGTGACCCCCAGGGACTGAAATGATGTGAAATATATATAAATAAATAAAATAAAGATAAGCATATGGAGAAAAAAAAATTCTCTTTTGAATTGGAGCAAAGAATGATTCCCTTAGTCTGTTTTGAGATGGTATACTTATATTCCATGACATGGATAAATGGAAAGAACATTTTGCACTAAAAACTGACTGATCATATATGATGTCTCACTTTCTTGATTGCTTCTCTTTATCAGTTCTTTTTCTAACTTATGTTATTATTATTATTTTTTTTTTTATCTAGGTCTTCCAAATATCAGGATGGTATAGTCAATCAAAGTTTCCTTTAGATTTTTTTCTTAAAGACACTCAAGTTTCTTATATTTTGATTCATCAAACACAGCATAATTAGTAAATAATTTGCAGTTGTTTTAGAGAGCAACTTCCACAAAAAAATAATGCTAGTGTTTGCAGTTTATTGAAAGAACAAAATTGTTAGCTAAATGTAACTATATTCTGGATCCGTTAAGTTGCTTAACATTAGATGCAAATTATTTGGTGAAAGTGTAAATTTTGTCCTGTTTTGTTTATAAATTTACTGTTGTGAATAACAGGGTTTGACCATTAACCCAAACAAAACACTAACCCATAACAAAGCTTACACATGTGACACACAAAATAAGATTAGCATCACAAGAGTGATAGCAAGAATATGAAAATAATGGCTAAGGAAAAATTAAATTTTAGAAAATTAATTTTTCATTAATTTAAAAGAATTTAGAGTGTCTTTTATCTTCATTTAAATATCTGTACTTTCTTTCCTTGTGGAGTCATGCACTTATAGATAAATGGCATATATGTAACATTGCCCATATTAATTGTCTTAAATTCCGACATATGAGGTATATTTTGAGTTGTTTATGTCAGTACACTTTTAATATGTTGACTGTGATATTTCATTAACTTTCCATTTTTATGGTTCATTAAAACCAGTTGTTTGAATCCCTAGAATAATAATTATATTGTAATTTTTCTTAATTTTCAAATTATTACAAGATACACAGATTAGTAATTGCCTGTTGTCTTTCTTTTTTTTTTCTAGTAAAAGAAGCTTTGAGCCCTATAAAATTTAACAGATGGAATCTCCCAGAAGTTGATCCAGAAACTATGCAAACCAGTGAACCATGGGTGTTTGCAGGTGGTGATATTGTTGGCATGGCTAACACCACAGTGGAATCAGTGAATGATGGAAAACAAGCATCTTGGTACATTCACAAATATATACAGGTAGGCATTTACATTCAGTTCATTCCAGTTAATTTTTTCCCAGTGGATAAGTGCTTTGTTCATTTTATTCTGCTATTCATTAATCTGAGATTTTTTTCAATATGACATATAACTTTAAATAAAATGTCATATACACACATAGAAAGAATGTGGAATAGATAGAACTATTCAGTTGATTGAAAATTCATTGTTTATTCTATCAGTGGAATGTTATAAAGTGTTTAGTCAAGCTCTGTTCAAACTATTGATCAGTGGTTTATAAGCATAGCTATTACATTAATTAAATTGTGATGGCACACGATATGATGCAAGATAGAGTCTATATTTCTAATAATCTTATGTAGTCTAGAAGACTAGGTTATTTGTCCATTTATCCCAGATGAAGATCTATTCACTTCTCAAATTATATGTACTAAGTGGAAAAAAGACAAATATTTCACAAAATTTTACTGTAATTGTTTTTTTTTCATTATTTCATTTTTATGAGACAAATGCAAATGTAAAAATGATAAAATATAAATTGAACCTATTCTGGTGCAGTAGCTGTGTAGTCTTGGGGGAAAAAACATTATTTTAGGTCTCAATTGTCTTACTTTTCATTAAAAATGCTGCTTTCTTCTTGTTCTATAATTTAGTAAAATGTAGACACAGAGACCTCATTTGCATGCAATGTTTTTGGAAAGGTCTGCTTTTGTTAATAATGTTCTTTTTCTTTGTTTCCCCTTCAGAAAGAATCTATAATAGGCTACCATCCTCCCCTCTTTTATTTTTTTTTCATTTCTCACAAGCCAGCAAAGTTTGCTTTATCTTTCATGATTCCTTGAATATTTTTTTTCCTCTTTGCTATGATCACTTAGTTTATTTTGATTGTCCTTGTTCTCTTTCTGTAAGTCATGCATGACTACTTATATACTGGTTATGGCCTGTCCTTGGGACCTATTACATCATCTTTTTAATGCCCAGCCCAATCTATTTGCCCAACCTCATCCTGGCATCTCTGGAGAATGGGGCTGGAAATGTTGGGGTTTGGGTCAGAGTGTGCTGTTTCAGAAACAGGGCTCTTAGAGTAAGTATAACCAGCCTATGGATTTTGCAGAGAGATAAAGCTGTGTCTGAGGAGATGACAAATCTAAAATTAAGAATGCTGTATCAGTAGTTGTAAATTGAAAGGGACAACATTAGAGAGACAAGAGGGGGAAAGACAAGTTGAGTCATGATGGTTCCAGTCGGAAGAACTGTGCTTCAGAGGGTCTCCGTGCCTCAAAACTTAAAGGGGACACTCAAAACAAATACCTGGATTTACTCCTGATTTGACTCCCTTTGCTCTTCTGTCCACCTAACACCTAACTCTCATGTTTGTTGAACTCTCCAGACTCACAAACACACCTCTCTTCTATATAATTCCCAAATCTGTGTCTCCCAGAGGACATATTCATCCACTGCCTAGCTTTCTGCTGGACGTCTTCACATTCACAAAACCCTGAATGTCAAAACCACTGAATATCTCCAATTGGATATCTTACCTACAATTCATTTTCACTGCTCTCAAACCAAAGATACTCTCCCAAATCTGTTTTACATGTGTAACTTAACATTTCTGATTCCTATATTCATATCTTCTAAATCAGCAGTCTTTAGATTTCGAGACTTCAGAACTAACAGAACTTCCTCCTCCTCCTTTTCCTCCTCTTCTTCCTCCTCCTTCTTCTTTCCTCCTCTTTCTCCTCCTCCTTCCTTCTAGCATTAAGACAAATGAATAAACATGAAATTATAACATTTAGTAACATATGAATAAGAAAGTTTGATTAATTTAGGAAAAACTGAATAAGTTAAGAAAACACAATTGAATGTTTTACATAGAGTGCTCTCTCACAGCATATATTTCTCAATATAAAACTACACTGTGGCTGGGCATTGGTGGCGCATGCCTGTAAGTGGCAGCCTAGGAAGCCACAAATGGGACCAGGGATTGTGGATCGAGAACCACAGGGCGCACGTAGTAAGACCTAGTTCCAACAAAATATAGCTGGGCATGGTGGCATGCGCCTGTAATCCCAGTTACCTGGGAAGCTGAGGCTGGGGATTGCTTGAGTCTGTGGTACCCTGGGCAACGTGAGCCTGCAGTTCCACAGGTAAAAATAATGAGACCTAGTCTCAAACAAACAAAACAAACAAACAAAAAAAAAAACACTACACTGCTATGTACATCTTTAAATATGAGCTATCTAAATTTTCTTTCATTCTTTTCTCTCATATATATCTGGTCAATTCTCTTTCTGTAAAATCTCTTTTATGTTCTTATTCTAATTGGCTTCTTTTTTTCTGTTGGGGTATAATTTTTGGCTGACAAGTATATCTTACTGGTTAGACTGATAAATTCCTTGAGTAAATGAAAGTGGAATCAGAAGAAAAGTTTCCTTTGCTCAAAGGAAACCCAGTGACTATGATTCAGTTTGAAGAAGTAAAAATGGTAGGAAAATTGAGATGCTAAAGGGAGCTGAATAGGTGAGGTTGAGGTTGAACATCACTCAATCAGTGGTAAATGGCATGTTAACTTTTTGCCATTTAAATTTATTGCTTTAAAATTAAAATACTTTAAAATAATTGCTATTTTTTGTGATGGTGGAAAATTTTGTAATATTTTGCAATTATTGTAGAAGATCCCTAAGGGTGTTATTCTCTTGACTTCACTGTTGTGTTTTTACTTCCCTAAATGTGAATGTTTACTGAAAAAAAAAAAAAAAGCAGTCATATTACTTAGTTTTGGCACACTCATGAAATGAAAGGAAAACTCTACGTATGATGGCAAAAAAAAGTCACATGATATAAAAATACATGTCCTTAGGAACAATAGTTTTTAAAATATAAATAAAAATAGTGTGACCAGTGAGAGTTTTGAATTTGACTGTAGAATTCATACTTGTCAAAATGTTGAATTTCATTTTTAAAAATGGAGTAGAAATGGAAGGCAGCTAAAATTTCTGTCAGGTAAAATCAGCACTTGCACCTTTCTGCCAGGTTATTGCATGCAAAGTGTTAAGTACTGATAAGACTAAAAAGGAACTTACAGACAAAGTGGGAGTTTCTCACTTCACACTGCTATTAACTTCATTCTGGCTTCTTTGCCTCTTAAAATTGCTTGCACTTTCCCCCTGTCAAATCCAACACCTCTATACCAACCAGAATCATTTTTCCAGAATCCAAGTTTGAATCCACTTTCCTCATTCAAAACCCTTCAGAAGCTCTTTTTTTTCATTCACTCTATATTTAATTCAACTCCCTGGATTGTGATAGTGATTTGAATTTACTGAAACTTACCAAAATTTCTCCTGAATCTGATCTTTTTTCTATACCTCCTGTCTCATCTGTCTGAATCCTTTTGTACTTACTAGATTTTTGCTTCCTCCTCTTTTTTCTAGGACCACATTTCTTCTTGAGTACTTTGTAACATCCTCAGTTTTCCTGACTACAGATTGCTTACTGGTTTGTCTTTAATCAAGTCACTGACCATACTGGTTTGTTGTATACCCTCAGAGTAGAAAGTGTCTACTTGATTGATAAATAGGAAAAGTAAGCAGAGTGCAATAGCATCTTTTCTTATGTTTTATATAAGGTTAGTTAGGAATATGTGCTAGAAAAAATATTTATTGTGCATATGATGTCCTTCTAGCATACTTTTTCATAGCAATATAATTATTTAAAGACATTCATACTAGGATTTTAACAATTCCCATAGTTATCTAAAGACAACTTCACTTTTCATTATTTAATTTAATTAGTTATCTCTTTTGGAATACCAGCTGTTGGCTTCAACACTTGACTTTGGGAGGGTGCAAAAATAAATAAAAAATATAATATGACATTTGAAGTTTATAATAAAACAGATCACATTAAAAATTAGTTCCAACATTTTTAAAGAAATGAGTTTTGTGAACTTGAGTTGCTTCATTGTTCCCCAACATAACCTTCTCAAATAGAAATAATTTGTTAATCAATGAGCAATAATCACAATCATGACCATATTTTGTAAGAGAAATATTTTGTAAGAGAATTTATGGAAAGCTATTTGTTAGAGGTTGAGCTATAATATTTTCTGTATATATTTTGTTAATGATTGGGGACCATTTTTTTGTATAGTGCAGTGGTGTCAGATAATTAAAAAGTAGAAAGTTTGAATGCAAATTTCAAGTATAGAATTTTAACAAATGAAAGTTGAGATTACTCTTAATCATTATAAAAATCTTTTTAATTAGCTGTGCAGTTATTCATCCATATCCATCTATCTGTAGTCATTCATGCAAGGAACCATTTACTCAGTCAACAAACAATAATTTAAGGAATATATCATAATTTTTGTGGCTTTACTTTATTTTAACTAGGTAACATTGGTTTGCAACATTATGTTTTAGTTGTACCCCTAAAACAATAGAGGGGTTTATAAATGTCATCAGTAGGCTTATGAATGTGAGTCAAAAAATCAAGATACAAATAAAGAGAATATTGGGAAAAGGTTGAGAGCTTTGTATTGTTGGAATTTAAAGGGTTGCTATATAAGACTATACGGCTTGCTCACCGCACAAGGGAAACTCAGACAGGGGGACCAAGTGGCTGAAATTTAAACCAAACTCCACTCACTAAACGTACCTTTTGAGGTGTCTCTTGTATTGTGAGGGAAGACAACCTTCCTTTAATTTTCACAAAGGTGGACCCTGCCTGCTCCATAGCTGTGTACCTGCAAGCAGCTTCTTTGTATTTCATTAAAAGGCACTTTGGGTTGTAGAGATCCTGAGCATAGAGGATAAATATGTAGATAAAAAAATGGGAGAAAAATCTGTATCAGGTTAGAACATGACAAAAATACAGAGTGTAGGATTTAAATTTGAGGTATGTAACAAGGTAGGAAATGTTATAGAATTGTAGAAATTTAAAAAAATGATCATTTTAGATATGGTGTTAATACATAGAAAGACATTTCCCAGTATTTCAACATTTCTTGCCTTGATTCATAATTATGTGATCTTAAACTTATTCTTCTTTAATTATTTGTGTTGGTAAGTATTTCAATATGATTCACTTTAGTTTATAATAATATGTTATAGAGTCCAGGAATATTTGAGTTTTCTTTTACTCAAATAAGAATTGAATAACAAATATAGTTTTGATAATTTACACAAAAGGGTATGTAAGTGAAAGAATAACTACAAACAAAAATTACATAAATTTTAAAATTTCTTTCTACCTTTGCTTGCATATAAGGGAATTTAGTGTGTTTGTATGTATGTGTGTGTGAGTATGTGTATGTAGTGATAGATAAAATGTTGTTTACTAGGGAAAATAAAAATTAACTACATGAGATCCTCAGTCTTTCTTAAAGAGCTTGCAATAAATTTGAATTTAAGATATACTACTTTGAAATAGAAAAAGTACACCTCAGTCTTTCTTAAAGAGCTTGCAATAAATTTGAATTTAAGATATACTACTTTGAAATAGAAAAAGTACATATGATACAATGGAAAGTTAAACTTAGTACAACCAAAAAAATGCAAAAGTGATCAAGAGCAGAGGTCAGCATTGATTTAAATTAATAGAAAAGATTCATGAAAGATATTGTCCCAGAGTTTTAACCTTCTGCACCTTTTATGTCACTCATCAATCATTGTAACAATGACACTGTTTGTCTATTACATGCATATTTTACTTTATTTTTTATTTTATCTATTTTATAATTATATAAACATACATGAATATATTAATTTCTTTTCTATTACAATGACACCATGTAATAGGTATTGTTATCTTTATAGCTTTTAAAACTAAAGGTGAAATGATACATTTATTGAAGGTCATGATCATATCAGTAAAGATGCATAGAATTTGAACATGCACGTGCTATGTTTTATATTGTCTTATACTTAGCTACTTCTCTGGCACGTTTCAACTCTGGGTTGTTATGCTTCTTGCCAATTTGTAGTAGTTCTTGATATATTTCCCTACAATGTGTGTTAAAATTTTTAAAAAACCCTTTTACACTGCTGGTGGAAAATAAAGTGGTCCAACATATAGAAAGTTATGTGAAGTTTCCTCAAAACATAAAATAGTGTTTATTTTTGTTTTTCCCCAAATCTTAATCTATCTCATGATCAGTGATTCCACTCCTAGAATTCTCCATATGGAACACAAAGACACTAGTTCAAAAGGAAACCTGCATTACTCTGTATAGTGCAGCACTATTTACAAAAGCCAAGTTATGGAACAACCTAAATGCCTCCAAGTAGATGACTGTGTCAAAAACATCAAGAAGATGTGTTATATATATTTATATGTACACATGTGTATATATATGTATCTATATATATATATAGTTGCTGCAGTAATCCATTATTGCTGCAAGTGGCATGCATTTATATTTTTTGATAGCTGAGTAATATTCTAATATATATTTATGTTATATATGCTATTATACATACTATATATGTTATATATGCTACATGTAATAATATATACTATATATTATATTAATAATGTAGTGTATATATATATTATATTACTATAGTAGATTTTATAGTGTATTCTATATATAGTATATATCACTATATATCCTTATATTTAATATAAATAATAAAATTGTATATATCACAATAATATGTAGTAAGATATACTGTATACTATATATACTATATATAATATATATATACAATATTATATGATATATAATATGATATATGATATATACCTTAGTCAGAAATAATTTGTGGTAGAAAAATTGTCAGAAAATGAATTAACAATATTTTTCTCTTTCCAAAAGAGAAAGCAGAGGGACAGTTAATTCAGTGTATGTGGTATGATTAAAGACCTCAATTTATTTATTAATGGTTGGTAAACTGAGATATTTTAACTCTATAGGTTAATCCAGAATTTTCATTAACAGAAATTAAGTCCAGAATGTTTTTTTTAAAACTCGAGAGTATAAAAAAGTTGTTATCCTTGTAACCAAAAATCATTAGTTGGTTAATCTGAAAATTTGCAATGAGGAATTATAAAAGAAGTAAGGAATTATTAAAGATAAAATAAGGAATTATATAATGATATGAATTTGGAATGTTATTTTAATTTAAAGAAACACTAATTGGGAGGGGGGTGGCCATGGCTAACACCTTCTAGTTACTCCCACTCCAATTAGCCCACACAAGGAGTATAAAAAGTACTAAAGATCAGCTGCAGACACAGAAGAGCTGTGGGAAATGAATAAAGGCCATTGGCATACACATTACCTGGGCAGAAATGAAAAATGCACCAAAGAACCACCAGATACTGGACTGTAACACCAATCTTAGTGCTGACATAGCATAGAACTACACCTGCAACATACCGGAGGTTGGAAGCCAAAGTCCTGGCTCAGATATTCCCTCAGAGCAGCATGACTTTCCCACCCTGCCTTCTCCAAAGAGATGGAAGACCACAAAATGGAACAATGGTCCCACAGTAGAATTGCAAATCAAGAGAATGGTAATGAACTGGACCAACCAGCTGCTGATGTCTGTTCCCATGGAGAACCTTCTATGAACAATGGCTGGGAGCCAGGTTCCCTTATTTGGAGACTGCAACTACAAATGATGAAACAGGGAAATGCAGCAGAACACAGAATGGAGGAGACAAACAGCAAGGAGCAGCAAGCACTGACAGACAGTAATTGAGCTTGGACTGGCTGCCCAAGGCAAAGATAAGACTGGAAATCTGAACAGCGTAGTCAACTATGTCCCAGGGACACAGACTCAGGAATAGTACATAGATCCAGAAACAGAAAAGACCAAAGGACTAAACATGGACTAACACACAACTACAACAAAGGAGTTGGAGTGACTGGATGAGTAGTCATGGGGATAGGGGATACACCCAAGGGAATCAACAAATACTAATAATGTACAAAATCAAATAGAAAATAAGTAAAAAACTAAAAAAATTAGAAAAAGAAAAGAATTATTAATTGTTCTTATTTTGTTCACTTAAAAAAGAGCAGAACAAAAATCTTTTGAAACTTGAATTGTTGGACATTGCCATGTTTCTTGTCTAACCTTTCTATAATATAATCTCTGTAATTTCTATTTTTGTTTTTAAAATGGAGTAATATATTCAAGAATTATACAAACACTATCTTGTATTTTTATACATTTGTCCTGCAGTAATTTCAGGTGCTTAGTCACAAATAATTTAACAACTTTTTGTTGTTATTACTTACCTTATATATTTTGAAACACTCAATTTAGTTTACAAAGAATTAATATTCTTTATACATCTACATAGGTTATCAATTTATGTAATTTTATTTATATTTATAACTAACACAGATCACTGAAGAATATAAACTGATTCATTGTAAGCAGATAACTTGTCTGATAGATAAAATTATTAGCACATCTACTCATATAGAAGTTCCACAGCCTTGGCATTGTCCGTGAATCTCTCAGAGGAAGAGGAAAGAAGAATTTAGTCTCATGCATCTGTTTTCTTTAGAAAAGAACCAAGGGAAAGCCTAATACCAAAGGTTATGTACATACAAATTGATAATAAGCAGAAAATTGAAACCTTATTTTGTTCTATTATTAGCATATAAGCAAATTTGGTCACAAAAGTTAGGGAAATATTCTAAAGTTGATCACCATGCTATGTCCTTAACTGAGAACAAATAGGGAGGTGGAGGCTAAGTTATTTTAAGTTTGAATCTCAGATTAGGAGCCCCTTTTCCCTGAAGTGGTCATTTTAGTTCTGAGAAGATGATGTCATTAACTTAGGGCATTTTGTCAGACAAATCAATTCAAATATATGGAAATTGTCATCTCAAAACCCATCTAGATGGGTTTTTGGTTACATCCTTGGAATGGTTTTTTAATTATGTCATTATTATATGATACATAAGGGGCTTAAATTCACTATGTCTTGATGTCATATTTAAAACCATAATATTCATTGCTAGTAGTGGAAGAGGACAACTAAATTTACACAGTGTTTTTATGAAAGCAGTTGTAATGGTAGAAAAATAAATATTAGGGGGAAGATAAGAGTTATTAGTGGAAGAATACATATGGAATAAACAGGTGGGATAGAAATATGCACATAGAATAATGGAATAAAGTTGAGAATCCAGAATTAAACCCACACTTCTATAAATAGTTAATTTACAACAAAACTGCCAAGAATATACAATGGGGAAAGCAAAATCTCTTTAAGAAATGGAACTAAGGATACTGGACAACCATATACTGTGTGAAAAGGTTGAAACTATACCACTGTTTCAAACCATAATATACCTCTATACAACTAGCTAAACTATAAAACTATACCCACTAATTAAAACCATCTCTACCACTTTTTACTACCATAATACATAAAACAAAACATAGGTAAAACACTCCATAACATAGACTTAAAGGATATCCTTGGAGAATTGACAGTTATGACAAGGAAAGAAAAAATAAGTTTAAAAAAATGTAACTACATCAAATTAAAAGTTCCTGTGCAGCCTTTCAAAAAAAAAAATTAGTAAAATGAATAGACTCATGTTGAATGGGGGGGGAAATGTGCCTCATAAATACTGTCGACAAGGGCCTAATATCCAAGATCTACAAATAACTCATGCAACTCAATGATAAGAACATAAACCAATCAAAAGCTGAGCTAAAAAGCTAGGTAGAGACTTCTCCAAAGAAGTCATGGAAAAAAAAGATGTTCATAATCCTTTACCATCAGGGAAATGGAAATCAAAGCCACAATGAAATATTACCTCATACCCTTGAGAGTGGCCTATATCAAAAGTGTTGGTGAAGCTGTGGAGGAAAAAAGCCAGTTTTTTAAAAATTCTTAAACAGATGTAGAAGAGAATGTAGACTGGTACGGCTTCTATGGAAACAAGTTTGGAGGTTTTTCAAAATATTAAAAATAGATCTACCATATGATCCCACAATCCTTCTCCTTTGTGTCTTCCGGAAGACTCCAAAACACTAATTCAAATGAATATCTGTGCTTCTAGGTTCATTGCATCACTATTTACAAACATCAAGTTATAGAAACAACAAATTATCCAATGACAGGTGACTAATTAAAAAATATGTAGATAATATATGCAATGGAAGACTTCTTGGCTATAAAAAATATGAAATCTTATCATTTGTGGCAACAAGGATAGAACTGGAAGGGAATATGCTAAGCAAAGTGAGTAAAAGGGAGAGAGAAAAATACTGTGTGACTTTATGTGTATGTGGAAAATTAAAAAGTGAAGGAACATCAAAACTAAGTGAAAGCAAAACTGGAATTCTGACTACATGAAATTGAGGCTATCAATGTAGAAATGATGAGAGATAAAGATGTGGAGAGGAAGGGAGTGGTGGCTGATTCCTGGTGGAGGATTATAAGTGCCTTGGTGTTTGTATGATGTAACATATATAAGAAGATGTGATCCTGTACCCCTAAATCCTGTATAGTGTTGTAATTCAGGTTTATTTCAATTAAAAATTTTTAGATAAAAATAAAATACATAACTTAATGGTACTTAAGTTTTGAAGAATTTATTAAAATTTTAAGAGTGAGTAAACTTTAAGTTAAAAGTGATTCAAATGAGCATAATAATTTATATAGGGCTTCTTCAATATAAGTATTAAATGAAATGAAATGGTAAGACCTGATTTCTTCCTAGCAGAATTCATTTTGTCACAAGCACATAGTAATTGCAAAGGATAAGTAAATAAGTTGGACATAAAACAAACAACAGTAAATTTTGGCTACTGTTGCAGGTGACTTTAGGAGTCGCTGAAAACTTAGTTAAAGCACAGTTGAAGTTAAGTACACATAAAATATTGTATATTGGTAGTCAATATTTGAGGGTAACACCAAACAATTAATTTTTTTCATTGATGTTTTAGTGTTTCTACCAATTCATGAGTCTGTCTACATACATGTTCCCAAATGACCTTTTTTTCTTCAGGTTTTATCCATTATCAACACACTGTATTCTTATAATAAATACCCTTTTTAAGGTATCTAATGCTGTTTTTTATTACTTCATTTATGAATCCTTGTTATTCTTTCCAACTTGTCAGTCCCCTGTAAAACTAATTCTTTGGCAAAATTGTATAGAAGAGCTATCCAAGTTATATACATAAATATTCTGCTATCATATTAGATCTGAAGGGTCTTTCTTAACCCGATAATATTACAGAGCACAAGTATCATTTAAGTTTTAGCTCTCTACAGGGTCTTTCTGCTCAGCAGTGAAATGTATATTTTAATGAAGATATGGTATAATGAAATTCTCTGTTAATGTGACTCAACTCAGTTATATATAACATGGATATAATTTTATATAGATGTTTGTAAAGTTCCTCTTAACTATCATAAGTCCTTTGCATTGATGACCTACTTTGCTACTACTGCTTGAGGTTTTGTCTTTTGGTTCTATTGAGGCATAAAAGAATCATTAGTTGTGAAGACCTAGATTCTCAGGAATTGGTAATGAGATACAGAGCCTTTAACCTCTGGTCACCAGTTCAGATCTGCCCCAGGTCAAGAGTGACAGAAAGTCATTACCCTCTGATGGCAGTTCAATAGGCTTTGTGAAACAAATTTCTGATTTCGGTACCTAGAAGAGATTCATGCCATCTTTCTAATAAACAGTGAGTGGGTACAGAAAGGTACTTGTGATTTAGTTTGAAGAGAATGGAGAAATCTTGTTATTCACTTTTCTTCCCTTGAAATAAGATTCCTTTTGTGGATTTGTTGATGGAATGTCATAGAAAAACTAGTTATTTGTGATTTTGGTCCACAAATGCACATCTGAGACTCCTTGTCATTATTGCTAATGAGGTACAATTCAGCATTCTTAAATCGACTTTTAAAAGTGATTTTGGTCCAAGACGGTGATTAATTGGAAGATTGAAATTACATCATTTATGTCTCTAGTTTTTTCAATGCCCTTATGCATATATGTTTAAATGTTTTATTCTCCATTTTAATCATAATAGTTTTATCTACATTGGGCCATATGACTGAACATTTAGAGAAACCTATTCATTCTTGTCATTCTTTCACTTGAGAAATACTGAGTTAACAAATTGGAATAGAGTTACTTTAAAGATGCAGAATTTGAAATTGAACACAGTGCAAGTGGATCATTGCTATAAAGCTAATTGAATTATGTGCATTCATATCAATAAATGAAATCTTTCACTTCTTGCCATTTTGAGGGATTTTTTCTTACTAATATCGCTAATGGATAATGAAGTTACTAAGACTCTGATTTGGGGTCTTTTTATCTTCCTAAGGAGAAGAAAGCATGTGTTTATTTTTGAATTATAAGATACAAGACCAGAACATTTTTTCAACAATGTAATATTTATAACTTTATTTTTGCATTCTATAATATTTATGATATCTATGATATTTAAAATGGTGTCACCTTGTTGAATATTAAAACATTTTAACTATAATAACTTTATAGTGGGAAAATAAATCCTAAAGAATGGTAGAAACTATGTATTTCATGTTAAAGAGTTCTGCTTTGGATAAAGATGAATAGTTGCTAAAAATATGACAAGATGGGCTTTTCGAAAATAAACTTAGAATAACCTATCTTATTGCTTTTGATACCCTTAAGTGCCAACTTTAAAAATGAAAAGACATCTATTATCACTGCATAAAATATCACTTTATTTAAACATCTTCCTAGGTATTTTGTTTCCCTGAAATATACCAGTGAATTCTATATAATACTTGAAAATTATGATTTGAGAATTAGAAATTTAAATTCACAGGCTTAATATTAGAGTATTTCCGTTACCCTTTGCAGGTTTTGAGGCAGCTTATTCGACCTTACAGTCTCACCAGGAAGCTAATGGGAAAGCCTTGCAGCAATCTTCACAGGAAAGTTTCCAAATGTCAAGTGTCATCTTTCCAGCTGTTAGATGAATGGGTAGCCAAGAGGCATTTATTTGGGTGTGCAGCCCCTGTGAAATCTGGGTGAAGCAGGAGAAAAGACTGTAATTTGGTGTTTAGTTTACCAACATTGGTATAGTTGCAAATCTCCTAGCCAGGGAAAGGATTTCATTTTGTGGTTTAATGATTGACAACCAACTGCAGTATTCTTGCACTTAAGGAATAAAGATGCCTAAAAAAAAAAAAAAAAAAAAATGGTGTCATCAATATGTCATATTAATTCTTGAGTCCTTCACTGCTTCAGATAAAAGTAATCTTATCAACAGAGTTGACTTCTTTCCTAAACCCCTCTCCAACTGAGAAGAGGTAAGGCTTTTCAAATGACAACTGTATTAAAATCTTGAGACCTATTGAAAAAGTATCTTTCAGTTTAAGATATATTGCAAACTCTTTAATTCCTATGTTAAGAGAAGATTGATATAAATCATTGGCCACTGTCAGGCTGAAAAACAATGAATATCAATAAAAAGGCAGTTTTAAATCATAATGGATTTAGTTGGAGATAGCAATAGGCTCCAAAATATAATATTGAAGTTTGTCATGGCTAAATGTGGTTTCTATGCTAAGTTTTTCCACTTGGTTAGGATTGCAGTATTGTGACAACTTCAACCCAATTTCTCATTGGGAAATCAGAAGTGCAAGTGATTTTGTATTTATCCTGTTTCAGAAGGAAGTATTCTTTTTTTTTTTTTTTACAGAAGAAAGTATTCTAAATCAATTCAATTTTGTTTACAATCATTGAAAAATGAAGTCTCTATCAACTGCTTACTGGTAAACATAGAATAAACCCTATACTTATTATATATAGAATTTGCCTCTTTGATTGTAGCTTCATTTCATTTTTGATGCAGTTCCCAGTTAATATTTTAAAAATATCTACTAGCAAAAACTTGATACTTTTCAATGAAAATGTATATCTGTAATAATGTACAAACTTTTACATTTTTATGAAAAGGACTTAATACTTTAAAATATCTCTACGTTCTAAAGGAAAATCAAGGAAAAATTCAGGAATGTGCCTATATCTAATGGAGCTATCAAAACTATCAAGTTGGTGATAGGAGAAGAAATACCATGACTAATAAGTAATTTTAATGCCTTTTACTGATTTTCTATACCATTCCAAACCTTTATTAAATGGTAGGTTTGACCTAAAAAGTAATTTAAGATAAAATTGTCCCCATAAAAGAAGAATATTTCCTTACCAGCATATCGGTGGATTGCTACTTCAGGAAGATGCTGCAAGAGCAGAATGGGTGGGGGGAAAATATAAAGTCTGATCCATGCCATAGAGAAACTGTGTTCATTGTGTGCTCAAGGGACTCAAACAGATCTCACTTGATCCCAATAGGGCTACAGGTATTAAGATTTCCGTGCCATGGATGGACCTAGTGGGAATCATACTAGCAGAAATAAATCAGAAGATAAAGACAGAAACAATATGGTCTCACTTATAGATGAGATACAGGAATAGCAAAAGGCAAACAGCTAGGAAGTGGGGGGGGGGGCAGTGGGAAAAATCAGGAAAGAGAGGAGCACAAGATGCTCAAGATGATGCTTCCTGGGTGATAAGGTAGAGGGAGAACCCTGGGGAATGCATCTATGCATACATATGTAAACACTAAAATGATGAAAGCATTGAGGCCAGGCATGGTGGTGCATGTCTGTAGTCCCAGGTACCTGGGAAGCTGAGGCTGAGGATTGCTTGAGTCTGTGGTACCCCGGGCAACATGAGCCTGCAGTTCCACAGGCAAAAATAGCGAGACCTAGTCTCAAAAAAAAAAAAAAAAAAAAAAGCATTGAAAGCCTTCTTTCCTGGGGAAAGTCCAAATGCAGAAAAAAACTCAACTGAAAATTTCAGAATGAATTGTGTTAAAATTTTAAAATTTTGAATCTTATATAGGTAAAGTATCAGGCTGAAAAATGTCAGAAATGAAAGCCTAAAGGTCAGGAGACAATGGATTGTAGTTCTGGCTGAATTTTTCATCACATCTGCTTTTGAAAAAGTCACTTTTTTTCATTCTCTCACCTATGACTGAGCACAATATAGTAACAGAGATGGAATTCCCAGTTCTCAGACTTCAAAACTTTTAAAATGTATTCTTAGCTGTGTTATCTTGAGCCTCACTATTTTCATCCATCGAAAGGGTCACATTAGATATATGGTACTGAAACCCATATAAGATATGTTAAAACTAAGGAGTCTAAGTTATTTGGGGACATTATGTGCCGACTATCTTTTCAGAAGTTTAAGGTTTTTATTACACTTAAAATTACCCTTAAGGTAACCATTATTTTAGATTTTACCACTTTGAAAATCTATGATGAATTTTCTTGAGATGACTGTGACTCAGAGGATCACGCATTCAAATACTTCGCAGATGGGTCAGCAAGCTGAGATCAGACTTAGAGAGTCAATTCAAGTACAGGAGAATTCTCTCTGGAGAATCGAGCAGTAATAGGATTATCTGACAGCACTTTAAAATAAACATGGTAAAAGTGCTCAAAGAGATAAAGTTAGAATGACATTCTTTAAAAATAACAAGAGAGATGTAATACTTTTCCAATACTGAAACTTGGTAAAGTTTTTACTGTGGCCAGAACCCAAGTTTTTCCATTCTCACCCTTACTGTTCTTTTCCCAAACCATATTGCCTTCTCGGTGTGTTCTGTTTGGTTGAATCCCAACTCGATTTTTGGTTGATCATGTGGAACAGAGTCGTCAGAGGACTCTGCTTCAGACTGGGGATGAAAGCAATGATATTAGACATCTGTAATTCATGTATACGGCTCTGATTTCATTCTTGGAACATTTCCTGTATTGCACAGTTCCTAGATGCCAGACAGTACCCCATGAGGATAGAGCCTTCAGATTGATTTTTTGTCATTTGTATTTTTGTTAGTATCCTCAGTGTCTATAGTAGGAAGTTGACCAATAAAATGCTTTCCATAGAGTAGGAACTCAGGAAATAGGTTGAAAATTGAAAATACTAAAAAAGAGGCTTATATTATGGGGTAATTGAGGTTTAATAAACACATTTAACAAACCCACTGGCTCTTAGTAATTTATTCTTCCATAGATTACTAACACAATTAGTGGGACTACAGTTAACATGGAAACAGAAGGGCGAAGATGAACTTGAGAAGATGCATGTCTTTTAACTACTCTTCTTTGTTCCTTACAACCATCTTTCACAATATTTATTAAAATTTGACATATAAGAATGTCTACCTGATTTGTTGAGGTCACAAAGTGACCTCTGAAATACTATTCTGGTTTTCTCCTTTTGTCTAACATTATTTCCAAGTCTTCACCACTCATAAAAACAAGGGTTAAATAGAAAAACAAGGGTTAATACAAAACCAGGTATTACTTGGTAGGTTGTTGACTTACAATTTTGATCTTTTTATTCCAAGTCTCAATATTTAACATTGCCGCTGTCACCTTTTCTTAAATGTCAGCTTCTTTTATTTACCTTCATCACTCCCACCTTGATCTTACTGACTCCTTTGTGCTACATGGATTTGCTGTCAGGCACCACCCTGTGCTGGTCACCAGGCTTTTCTTACTTTTGTCATTGACATCTTGTCAGCAGTGTCACCACCTTTGCCCCTTGGTCTGTGACTATGGCAAATTGTTACTTTCTTGATTGACACTTTTGAAAATTTGTCAACATGTTATTTATTATTGGGAGAATGCTTGGCTAATTTACCATTACCTTACTATTTTTAAAAGTTAATTCAGTATTTTATCATTTGAATAGACTTTGGGTTGTATGAAATAGAGGATCTGAGTAATAGTCTTTGTGCTATTATCTTAATGGATGATGATACTTTAGTAGTAGAAAGTAAAAGAAAGCAATGTAGTTGCTATATCTCAGTGGATAAATTGAACCATTTGTTTCAAAGCCATAAGAATAATATACCAACACTGTGATATTTACATAACTCTAGCTCACCTCTTTCTGGTACCTGCTCATTTTTTTTTTTTAAATAAAGAAAGTCCCATGGTCACCCATATGGAAACCTTCCCTGGTCCCAGCCACCCTTCAGCTGAAACTGCATATATTGCATGCTTTTTCTGAGAAGTTACTTAAAGGCACTCAGTTGATGAGACATGCACTCATACACTCACCTGTATTTTTTTCTATTTGTTATTTTCCCTCACCGTCACTCAGTAATGTAAAATATGTGAGATTAGAATGGGCTTTGTTCACACCTATGTTCCTAGTACCTTATCACAATGTCCACTATACCATGGATCCCTCATAAATGCTATTGATAAACTGAATTTGCTGAGGAAATATGTTGTTAGGTCATGGGACACATTGATATATGAGAAACACATTTTACAAATTGACTTGGTCCATTGGTGATGACATTTAAGTTGCTTATTAGCTCAGGTTCCATAACAAATTACTCTAAGTGAGCTATTTTAAAGATCAGAAACTTGTTTTATCACAATTCTGTTTTTTAAGATGACAGCCAAATGGGTTCCAGGAGAGCTGTCTTAGAGACTTGTGGGTGACTATCTCATATTGCAGCGTGAGGGCTCACTGTCTGTTCTTATAAGGTCACTAATTCCTTCACAAGATTAGTAAACTCTTGACCTGAAGAGTGGTAAACTCATGACCTCACATAATGCTAAGCAACTATCCAAGACCTCATCTCTAAATACCACCACTTTTGGTAGTATGGCATAAATGTTTACATCTTTGGGAGATACAGTTTAGCTTATAGTAGTTGGTAAAGACCTGGTACTTGGCAGTAAAGTTTACAGTGAAATGAATAAAAAAGAATTTATATGGAAGAAAGTATAGCAAGTTGTAATAACAAGAAATGATATAGTTTGGTGGCAGTCACATGTGACTGATGTGTTTTTATGTAAGGAATGTCGACAAGTTTGTACAGAGGGACAAGACCAGATTGTGAAGAATCTTGTAGGCTATAATAGAATTTGATTTTAAAAATATAATAATAAACTAATGAAATATTTAAACCAATAATTCTTTTGAAATGCCTGCTCTTTTATACAGTGAAGAATTAATTTTACAATAGGGGGCAAGAAAATGAAAAACAGTAAGAAATAATGCCAGCAATAAATAATGGTAACAATGAGAATGGATAGATATGCACCAATCCATATGTTTTGAGGACATAGTCATTGATTTGCTGGTGAAAGAGAAGTGGGGAATGAGAGAGATGAGATATCAATAATGATACACAAATGTTTGGCATATGCTGGATGAATGATGAAGTCAGAAAGTTAATGTAGGTAACAAGTTTGTTTATGGGGACAAGACTAGTTCTTTTTCTTGAAGAATAGAAGGATTTCTGCATGATCCTTCCTTACTGTGCTGAAGTGATTATAGTTGGGCATGGAGATAGTTTAGATGAATAAAAATGTCAGATGTATTTAACTTAATATCATGTCATTTTTTAGCCCTACTCTGTGCTCAGCTTGCTAATATCTTATAAGAGCAGTGTGAATATAATCCTTTGAAGAAGTGAATGAAATATGATCATTATTTCAAGAAACTTTTCTATTGCCTTATATCCTCTCAAAAATTTTCACTACAAATAGATGTCTCTCAAAATGGAGAAATGAAATCTGATTTATGTTACAGTGGTAATCACTACCTGGACCTCTCTGCCATGGAAGCAGCTAATCCAAATTAATTTCTGCTTTGCACAGTTTTTCTCTTCAGTAGATATTTCTTCAAAGGAAAGTAACTGAGCTGGAGTTAATTAATGCATTAATCCAGCCTGTGAATTAAACTAGCCAAAGTAGCTACAGAGTATTATTTATTTTTTACCTTAAGATAATCTTAGAATGAATGTCTAGAGTAACTGTACTAAAAGTTGGAAGCCACTGTAGTTCTACCACAATGAAATATAAATGAGTGAATGAGAGTTGTGTGATGATTTTTAATTGGATAGAAAATAGTCATTATTTTATTTTTTCCATCAAATATTTCACAACGAATAATCTTCCTTTCAATGATGCATTTAAAAATTGCGTAGTATGTGGCAAATTAGGGAAAAATGCAATTGGGATTCATTATAATGATGCCATTTGCTTTTTTTCCACAGAACACAAACATTATACATGCAAATTCCTTTGTCTAGAGTTCTATGATCCACCCAAGTATAAGAGGAGAATGCCAGTGGTAAAGTTTAGCAATGTAATGATAAGATAATAGACTATTATAGTTTTAGACTGTACTTATTTTTATTTCCATTCTCCCATTAATGGCATTATGATAATCTTATTAATGAGAGATGGCATATTTTTTCAATGATTGATAGTACATTTTAAAATGTATTTGTGAGTGTTTTCATTTGAATTACAAATAATCCTCAAGTCAGTTTCCTGTTTTTAATCCTTTAAAGCAATAGAAAAAATAATTTTTATGTAAGTAGGTAGTTTCCAATAATGTAATAAATGCATGCTGACTTTAGATTTTGTGATATTACTTATCTCCTGCTTATCTTTGGACAAGTTGTTTAACTTTTTTGAATCTCACTTTCTCATGTTCAGTAGGAGAATATTATCTAACAAATTTATAGAAAAGGATGAAGGGAGAGGCAGGTTAAATGGCTTTCTGTGAAAATGTCCAGCCCTTTTTGAAGTTTGTTGCTTTTCTCCATGTATTTCATGAGATTCTTCTGTCCACTCGTTATTTTTTATTTATTCATTTTTTATTGATTATGTTTTTTTCTTACATTGCTGTGTACCCCAAATTTTCTCTCACCACCATGTCTGTTTATTAATACTGATGTGAGGCTAGTTTTTGATACTTAAATCCAAAGGAGTCCATTCTAAGTTAGAATTTAAAAATGCTTTATTTTAAGAAGAACCCTGGCAAACTTGTGAGGTTGGTGAAATTTTATCTCAATTTGCATGACTATTCTAGAAAG
>PVHY01000432.1:111917-176582 GCA_004024945.1 Uropsilus gracilis | reverse complement strand
TATGAGAGGGGAACAATTTTGCTTGTGGCAGGTCAGATAATTTTCCCTGTAGAGATCACTTCAGGATTGACATTTGAAACATTAATTGGAATTGTCAAAGCTTAAAAGCCAGTCAAAATATTTTGAGAAACCAAAGGTCCAAATCTTAGATGCATTGATCATATTAGTTTGTTTGAAAATTATCAGTAGTTTAAGAAATTGAACATAAGATGCTCTGAGGGAGTGGTAGGAAATGGCAGCGAAAAGGATGGGAAGTGGAACCAGCCCAGACCACAAATAGGATTATAATACTAAGGCATTTATACCATATTTTGTAGGTAATGAAAAGCCTTGAATAGTTTTGCGGAAGAGTGAAATGAGAACATTTAAGCATAACCCATATAGAATAGGGACCTCCTATGGTCTGTGTGTGTCATGGAGTTAATGCAGCTGAATTATAAGTGATTAAAGTATTTGCTCGTTTCCTTTAAAGCATTCTGAAAGGGGAAATTCAAGCTTTTAAAAAATCTTTAAACATTAGTTATCTTATTTTCAGCATCTCATATGTCTCACAATGACTACTACAGAAGAAGCAATTTTTTTCTCATTACACTGTAAAACTTTGCTGGGCAGTTTAGATCTTCCTTAACTCTGTTTTTTATTTTGTCCTTTAGCTTCATGTTACTTCTTTATAATGTAAACTGCTGTAGTTTTCTTTTGGCATTTCATTAAATGCATTTTGAACAAACTTAGGAATTGTGATGATGTTCAGAGTTTAAGATGGTACCTGCTTTAAGATGGGAAGAGAAAAGGCGGATTACATAGATACTTAACATAGGATCACAAGAATGTTGAAAAGCATTACATATTAGAAAAAATTATTTCTAGTAATTATTTATTTAAATGCTTAAATGGAAATAATGAGATTTAAAAATATGTATGATCGTTTATTTAACTTTGTCTACAGATTTTAAACTTGCTTGTAAGATTAACCTATATATATACAATATAATAAAAATATTATACTGTAATATGTAATCCTATATACTGATATAGCTTATATTTCTAATTTTAATGAAGATACTATACAAGTACCTTATGTACTACTTGAAGAGTAAATCTACCTGTGTAGTCTAGTATGATAACTACTGACATGTTCTATCTTTACTACAGAAATACCCTTGGACTACAATTGTAGTCAACACTGATTTATAATTACAACTGACTACAAAGGAAAAACTGATACAAGTGAATGGAGTATACTGAAAAAGAATGCACTTTTAAGACTGTGGTGAAATTTTGAATGTCATTAGTGTTTCATAGATGAAGGAAGTCTTTAGTTATATTTTAGGTCAGTGGAAATTTGTAGAATAAAGTTCATGGGAACATATAGTCATAGTTTAAATTTTGTGTTTGATAACTTGGTAGGTAGTTTTACTTAGATTTTTCTTTATGTAAGCATCAGGGACCTTGTATGTTTTTTCAGACCTATATTCCCAAATTCTCAGTAAATGATTTTGTTAAATGAATAATTTAATGAAAATCATTCTGTAAAAATTGTGTCTAAGAAAGTACATGATACTTATATAGTAGAAGTAATCAACACATACCATGCCAGAAAGAAAAAAAAAATTCTGATCTTGGTTTTCTGAAACTATGTAAAAGTTTAAGCATGCATATTCTTAAACATATATTCATATATTTTCAATGTAATAAAGAAAATAAAATGATATTTTCCAAATGTTTATTTATCTATAGAGTCTATAGGAAGGATGGATGGGTGAATTAGAGAAATTCAGTTCAACTTCTTTAATAATTTCACATATATGTATTTGTCTGCCTCTTTGGATTCTCCCCCCCCCCCCCAGTGCTGTTCATGCTACTATTATATCAAACTAAAATTAATTTGTAGAATTGAAGGATTAGATTTTACAACCCAAAGTCTTATAAAAAGAATACTTGCAATATCTTTCATTTTGCCTAATAAAGAATATGGGGCTTTTAACATCAGACACAATATTGTCTGCAGTTTCCTTGTTTCTTCAGTTATGGAAAGTGCTTCTGAATGTTTGTCAGTATTAACCAACTGCTGGTATTGAAAATTATTTTTTTAACTAGCCCAAAAACTTGCTCAATTCAATTTAAATAATTTAAATTATGGTTGTGCAGTGCTAAGAAAATCTCATTAAAGGTGTTTTCTCTCACTAATTCTGGTAGGCAGCACACACACACTCACACCCCACAGATTAAATTTTCTCAAATTATTCTCCACTTCTCTTTATTATTCATTATAGCTTTTGTCTTTGCTAATAATCCTTTGGTAATATTGTATCCCAAATGAGAGCAGGAGAAATTATGCTCACAAAAGAACTGACCAGTGTTCAGTAATTACCGCAAACGACAAATTCCTGCCAGAAGCAGCCTGCCATAACTGAATCCTTGATGCCATCAGGCACCTCTTTACAGAGACATACCTCCTCCCATTGACAAGTTTGATGCCTTTTTACATATGAAGTGAACTCTGCATTATAAATGGTAAAGGACCAGAAATAATTTTTATGTAAGTCATGCCAATGTTTATCTACACAAGACACATGCCTATAAAATTAAAGCTCTGCTCAAATAACTTTTTGTTGAGTGATGATTCACAAGAGACCTTCCTTACTTTGAAATGAGCTCACCCTGTCCAATCAGCAACCACTTTTACTCAGAAAATCCATCCTTTTTTTCTTTTATTTTTTATTTGCCAGTATTATTTATCATTTAGAGATAAACAGAAAGAAAATGGGGGAGGGAGAGGAGGGAGAGGCAAAGAAAGACAAAGGCTTTACAAATTAAAGCCATGATGACATTTTTAATCACCTCCCCAGTAACAAAAATAGAAACTATTTAGAAAATATCTACAATGCTTAGTGCACCATATAATTCACACAAGTGTTTTCATCAGTTTTTCTAATAATGCAAGGTAACATTATTTTAAAAAATGTTTAGTGGAAGTAAGTTTACACTTTTGAAAGCCAATTGAAGAATTTTGAAATACCTGTTTGGTCTAAATAAACAAATTCCCTCCATGCATATAAGTACGTTATTCGTTTTCCAAATGAGTTTTCTCCCTGTGGCTTATGATCTCTCTTGTATTTTTCAGTATCCCTATGAGGTAGGAAATTAGGCTACCAGCATTCCTGCTGCTATATTGAAAATGGTAGGAAGAAAAGACATAGACAAGTTAGGTGCTTTCCTAAAAATCTCATAAACAGTAGTGAGATTAGTGGAAATTGAATTTTAGTTTTCTGACTTGCTGTTGCCTCTATCTCTGAACACTAAAGACATTTCCACAAATTAAGTACAAAAGTCTGGTTAATGGTACCAGGGAGAGATAAATTCTGAAATTATTTCCTTTTGTGTTTAAATCCAACTATGTTTTAAATAGAGATTTTATTTGTTTGATTTTACTTGTGTGCATGCTAGAAAGCATTCCACTTTTTACATGAGAAAAAATATTTTTATGGGCTTGATTCAGTTCTAACTCATATTTTATCAGTTTTTATCATTGTAACAGACCAATGTAATCTATATTCATTAACATGCTGTTTTCAAGTGTTTTTAGCAAAAGATTACTGAAAGTCATCTTTTCTATATGATACACAAACAATTATTGGCTTTTTTTTTTTTTTTTTTTTTTTTTTTTTTTTTTTTTTTTTTTTTTTTTTTTTTTTTTTTTTTTGCAGTTACAATATGGAGCTTCAGTTTCTGCCAAACCAGAACTCCCTCTCTTTTACACGCCTATTGATCTGGTGGACATTAGTGTGGAAATGGCTGGATTGAAATTTATAAATCCGTTTGGTCTTGCTAGTGCAACTCCAGCTACCAGTGCATCAATGATTCGAAGAGCTTTTGAAGCTGGATGGGGTTTTGCCCTCACCAAAACTTTTTCTCTTGATAAGGTAAGAGCATATTTTTGAAGTCAAGACATATTTAAATAACTGTCATGTATTTTAACTAGGGTATACAAATTATCATAGAAAAAAATTTCTAATCAAGAAGTAATTATTTTTGAACATTATATTTTATAGTTTTTTGTTTGTATGTTTGTCTTTTAGTAACTAACAGGGCTATACCTTTTACACATAAGTCTTTGCTGCCATTCCCTCTGTCACTTGGAAGTGGAAAAAAGGCATATATCTTTCTTCTTTCTTTTTTTTTTTTTTTTTCTGTCTAGAAAGTATGGAAGTTATTGCTCTTAGATAAGTGATCATTTCTTTGAGTAATCATAAAGTCATGAATATGAACTTTGGTATTATTGTTTTGTAACTTCAGGATGTATGTGAATTGCATACATATGAGTCAACTCAGAGTCTGAAGGAACATGGGTTTGGTTTGCCCTTAAACCTGAAATCTAATTCTGGTCAGGCTTCCTTAGGGTAATTCATTGAGACTGGTGATAAAGAATATTATTTGTAATCCGTAGTTATAAATATAGAAACTTTACTCCAAATAAATAAATGGGCTTGAATTTGATGCTATAATTACATCCACACCATCACTGAGCATATTTAAGAAATAGACTACCTACTAAAATTGAGTTACAAAGTACAGAGAACACATAAATGCATTATTCCAAAGTAAGATGTATGATAGAGGGTTACATCCTTATGTGGTTTTATATTAGAAAAGAAAAACAGAATGGTTTAGACCCTTTATAAAATTTTAAATGCTAAACCAACCAATGTGTTTAGTACTAACTGGTGGTTAGTAATAACTAATGTATAAGAATTGTGAATCTAGGGACTAAGAAAAGAGTGTCATTATTTAAATAAACCTTATCCTTAGGCAAAGAAAATAATAGAGAACAAATATGCCCCATTAAGCACATTTTCCCCATCTTTCTCCACTTACTAGGATCAATAGCCAACATTATTGTGACTAAAACATTAAGGTTATCTTATTTTGACAGCTTTTAAAGCTGTGTAAGTGTGATCAAGAAAATAGAGAGAATCTGCAAAGTTTGGAAATGCAGCACATGGAAATAAAGCACTAATATTTTTGTTGTTTAAAAAAAACAGGGTGTTTTCTTTTTTTCAAATAATTTGGTCAGATATTTAGAAATAGTTTGGTTAAACAAAGTAGGAAAATAAACAGAGCATATTGAAATCAGCTTTAGATTCTGATTATCAATTATATCAATTATCAATTGTTTACATGTGCACCAAATATTGATAGTATATTTGTCTTTGTGTTTGTTCTTTAAGAATTAGTTGGAGCTGTAATCAAATGCTCATTCTGTTGGAGAAAACTGAGTGTCTGATAGAATTTAATAAGTACATTTGTTATGCTATTAAAATTTTTTTACATGTAAACAAAAAATAGGTGACTAATCAGGTGTAAGTGAGGAATTTAAAAAAAAATTGCGTTGAGGTGACTGTTTTCTTTGCTTGCAAAAATTGAATTCTGATTAATCAGACATGTGTTCTTACTCTGTTGGTGACATACATTGATTTGTGATGCTCTCTCTGTCAGTAACCTGGGAGCAGTTTCCTTTATTAGATGACCAGCAGAAAAAAAGAGGTGGAAGCTCACTTCTTTCTAAACCTCCAGTTTGTATCTAATATATCAATTCAGAAGTCAAAATGAGAGCTATGGAAAAAAGCAAGTTAAATATTGCACATAAAACATAATAAAGGGACAATTTTAGAAGACTATTTTATTTATTTTGATGATGAGTATAATAAAATATTTGTGCAAGGACTATTTTATATGTATATGTGCAAGTTATATTGATTAAATAATGATATCACCTCAGGCATATAGAATACCATTTTCAAGCATGATTATTTTATTTGCCTTACATCATTTTGCAAAGCAGAGTTCTACTTTTTAGTGTTTTTAAAATGTCCCTAATTAGTGATTAAACTTGTTATGGATATGAAGTTGCCTTATTGTATAAGAATATTTAATTGTTTGCTTTTTTATTGATGAAATGTAGTAATACAACTCAGTAGTATAAATACATGTTTTCACCATATTCTTTTTTCTAAGGATATCTGTTAAAAGATATATTAAATATTTGTGTGACATTAGAACATACCGATTTAGATTAACTTTAATATAATTTATTACATGAATTTAAGAATCTACTTAAAATGTATTAAAATGCAGAATCTTGACATTTGAAATTTTGATGCTCAATATGACAAAGGTTATCCTATGGAGTTTTGTTATCCTGTGAAATATTAATACTTCACAATACAGTTTTGATGAAGTACAATTTGCCGAGCCTGCATATGATAAAGAAATTAAATGCTTACCAAGGGAGTTCAGTAAAAATTAGAACCCTGCCTGAACATCTGCTGGAAATTTTATTATCCTGTCCTACTGACAGTGTGGCTCCCTCGTTGTTTTTCTAGATTGACAGCTGAATATTGCACTGAATTCTGCAGCAAATATGTTTAGGTGAACTTTGTTTCCCTTTTTTGGAGGGGGCGGGGGAGTTTGGAACATGCTTTTGATTTTCATTCTATATATATTCTTTATACTCTTGACATTTGTAGATGCCAGATTGAGGTCTAATACGCTGTAGCAGCGATAGACCGTTGACTTACAGTGAAATGCCAGTTGATATCTCAGTAAACAGAAATATTATTATTCTTTACTGTGCAGTCTGTATAAAAGCTGTAGGCACTTTCTTTAGGGAGGCAAATGATCAGATTTTTAATGTCAAATATAAAAATACCTGTGTTTGCTTTTGTGTTAAATAACATCAAAGATGGCTTTTATTAACTATATTTTTCCTTTCCAAATCAATCTTTCCTGGCATGACCCCAAATAACTAGATTTCTTTCCTTGAGATTCTGTTTCTGTTTTATAACATGATATTTGAAATATAACCATAAGTATATTTGAAATAAATTGTAACATTTGTCTATATAAATATAGAGTTAAGTCAAATTGTAATAAGATGGGGTAGAAATCAGTCAAACTAAATTATAGCTGAACTCTGATGACAAACTAAAGAAATAGTCTATCTAATTTGGAATGTTAAAAATTACTTAAAAGTTAGATAAAATAATACTCCTGACCTGTGTTCATATTATACTAATAGAAAAGGTAAAACATTTTGTTCTTATTAATTTTATTATAAATTTTGTTATTTTAGGTAGCTACATCTTGTGTACTGTAAGCATAACTTACTGCAAGTTTTACATATCTTTATCACTACACAAATAAATGGAGTTTATTGCTATCCTAAATCAAATTCAAACTTACGCAAAAGTTCATTTCATTCCTAAGCTAGATATAGATAGTAAAGCAAATGTGTAATTGAGTTTTAGTAAGAAAATGTCTTAAATGCATGCATTTTGATTTAATGACCTATATAATAAGGCAATCATATAATGACTCTTCACTTAAAATACTAAAACCAAAATTTGAGAAATATTTAAGAATCTACATTATTTCTTTGCAAAGTATTGATTTTAGTTCTTTTCATGATAAGCAAACATCCCATAGCACAATATTTATTGTATATGAACAACTTATGAATGAGTCATACATACCTGTTGGACAAAAAATAGATTGCTAAATTGGCAATATGATTTTGTTTCCTTTTGAAAATCCATGTGAACAGTCAAGTAAACTCATAAAAAATTGAGTCTTCTGATTATTGATCTCAATCAAAGCAGAAAAGGCCAATTTAAAATTGTCATATCCTGTGTTGCTTTCTATAGTATATCTATGCATATCTAGAAGTGAAAATGTTAGTGGAATTATAAAATGCACAAATTATGTTTTAAGGCTTAGGTTGTGGAATATTCCTTTGAAATTCATAGAATTATTGAGAAAACAGGATAAGTATTGTACAATACTAGAAAGGGAAATGAAAATCATCTGGCTTAGGTGTATATAGTCCTGAGAGAAAAATGTAATCTGTTCATGAATGTCTTCAGGGGCAAGGGATATGCTAGATCTTTCAAGCAAGGCAACCTGTTATTTCTTGGAAAGATTTGTTTTAGAAAATTATTTCTTTTATTGACCCCAAATCAGCCAACTTTATGTTCCATTCATATTTTATAGTTTTGTCTTTGTAGACATCATAGATTAGTCTAACTTACTGAAATAAGTAAAATGCTGATTTTAAAGCATATTTTTAAAGAAAAAAATAACTTAGAGCAAGATTTAACAATTTTTGGGATGAAGTGCTAAGATTTTGTGTTAAGATTTTGACCTGGAATATAACTTAACTTAGAGCAAGATTTAACAATTTTTGGGATGAAGTGCTAAGATTTTGTGTTAAGATTTTGACCTGGAATATAACTTTTAAATTACTTTCTCCAATAAAATATTTAATATTGTAGGCTATTGTTATGATTGTTACTATATGCATTAGTAGCTACCATTTTGATTCATTAGAATATAGTCATTTCCAAATATTTTGCATGTTATTCATTGAACCTTTAAAATTCATGAGATAATTAAACAATTTCAATAAGTCCAATGCCTTGGAACAGTTTTTTTTTCTTTACTCACAATGGTGCATGTTGGCAATTTGACTGAGCTCGCATGAGCAGATGTCTTCTGCTTCATATGTTGTGTGCTGGCCTTATTCATGTATCTAGAGTCAGTTGGGAGGATGGTCAGGGATTGGCAAGATGGCCCCATTCATATGTCTGGACTCACCGCTACCGCTGGAGTGGTTTTATTGTTAAAATGACTTAGTCCTTCACTCTTATCTCTTCACAATATGGTATCTTATTGTCAGGGATGGTTTCTAGAACTTACTGGCAAGGTAATAGTGTCCCACAGGGCAAAAGTGCAAGATCTATTGATCTATCAAAAGTCACATTTATTTCCTCATACCCTGGTCAGAGCAAGTTGTGAGGTACACTATTACATGCTACCTGTAAGAAGGTCTATATTGTCTGTTTACTAATGTGAAGAAGAGCAAATCATATCACAATGGGATGTGCAGACAGCATACAGGGATGTTTATAACCATTGTTGCAAACACTGTTAATTTGCTTTCTAGCCATAACATTTTATATCTCTCCCACATATTTTTTTTTTAATTTATTGATGGATGACTCCTTACCCCAAAATACACCCATAGTTTTGTGTTTTGGCTTTTGGGTTTTTTTTTTTTTTTTTTTTTTTTTTTTTTTTTTTTTTTTCTTTAATAAGCATCTGTCCATTTTGCATGTGTTGCTACTCTGCCCCGTGACCTTAAGAGTTCTGGTATTCCTGTTGGTTACCTGAGGAAATCTGCTCAGAATTGCTTTAAATCTTGCTAAATTCTTTACATAATATATTGCAATGCTTTTGATGTGATCCTTACCCTAAGGTCAATTCTTTGAAAATGTTTTTCCTTCTAGAAAAGATGAATTCTGGCCAGGCATTGTGGCTCATGCCTGTAAGCGGCAGCCTAGGAAACTGCGGCCGGGGCCAGGGATCGCGGTTACAAGTTCCACTGAGGGCACGTAGAGAGACCTAGTTCCAAAAAAAATATAGCTGGGTGTGGTGGCACACTCCTGTAATCCCAGCTACCTGGGAAGCTGAAGCTGGGGATTGCTTGAGTCTGTGTCCTCCGGGCAATGTGAGCCTGCAGTTCCACAGGCAAAAATTGTGATTCCTAGTCTCAAAAAAAAAAAAAAAAAAAGATGAATTTGAATTCTAAAGTGATAGATTTAAGTCATTAAGTCCTAGACCTATGTGTTTTGCTCTAAGTTTATTTACCAAATTAAACTTATCCTTACTTAATTCTTTTTTTCTCTTATACTTCTTTTCTTTTTATCCTTGGATAGAAATGCTCAACCTACACTTTCAGCATTCTGTCTAGAGATTTTTTTTTTTAAATCAAGTCTACAAATGCTTTATGTACATTTTCTGTCTTCTAAAAATTATTACCAGTGACATTCTTGCCAATTGTTTTGTCACTACACATTGTAGGCCACACTTTCCTCAATCTCCAGGAACCCTTTTCACGCTGCATTTAAGCTACCACCAGCAGTTTATTCACCATTCTTCCATCTTTTACTAACATCCTACTCTTAGTTTTTCTCAGTCTGAAGGCTGTACTGCATTTTAGATTTCTTTTTACGCTAGCAAACATTTTGGTGTCTTTCTTTATTGCTGCATATCAAACAACCCCACAATCTAGTAACTTAAAACAAGTAATCTGCTCTTGCTTCTATAGTTTGGCAGTCTGGTAAAGGCTCAGCTGAGTGTATCTGTCTTTGTTCCATGTAGTGTTAGTTGTTCTCACTTGTGACTTTGCAGTTGCTTGACAGACTTCTTGGTGACTGTATGCTCCTTGATGTTTCATTTACATGGTTGGATCCTTACATCACTTTCTGAGGCCTGGATCTCTATGGGTTCTCATCTTCAAAGACTGCTACGGACATGTTTATAGTATGACAGTGTTTTAAGAAAAGACACCTGAGGACACGTGAGGCTGAAGTCAAAAAGTTTGCACAAATTAGTTTTCATTTATTGGTGAAAGTCACAAGGCCAGACCAGGATCCATGATCATAGACCAGATCCTTCCAACTAAAGGCTTCCATCCACCAGACCTGGATTTGAATCATTGTCTATTTAAATACAAATCTAGGTTCTTTCCTCTATATCATGCTGTTTCCTAATTTATCCTCTCTTGGACCTCATTACTTTATGTCAAACATGAAGGCAATTTGACTCCATCTGTTTAGCAAAGACCTGAAGCTCTGGTGAGCCAAGTATACTAGGAGCCTTCCACCCACTGCTCCACTTAAAGCAGAGCAGCACGTATGATTTTATTTGTTCTTTGGTTCTATATACAATTACAGAAGTGGGGGGGGGGAGGAGAGAGCGAAGAGAAAGTGGAATGAAAAGGAGAGAAAACTAGAGAACATGAGAGAGAGCATATGAGAGAGAATCTTTATTAAAAACCTTTTGGGTACGGTATGATCCTGAATCATATTCAGTGTTATAAGCCAATGTTAACTAAAACAAAAACAAAAACAAAAAAACCCACAACTCTTGAAACGTCATTGTCATCAAAAGTTAAAATCCTTTTTTTGTCATTTTGTTCCAACGACACTGGTCCTTTTTCCATTCCTCCAACATGACTGAGTCCTCCTCATAAGATAATTTTGTTACTGTTTTCCCTGCCTGGAATAAGCTGCTCTACGGTCTTTATACTAGTGTTGCTTCTTGTTCAGTTCTCACATCAAACATTACTTCTTGGGCCGGGTATGATGGAACATGCCTGTAAACGGCAGCCTAGGAAGCTGTGGCTAGGGCCAGGGATTGAGGTTAGAGTCCTGCCGGGAGCATGTAGGGAGACCTAGTTCCAAAAAAATATAGCTGGGTGTGGTGGCACATGCCTGTAATCCCAGCTACCTGGGAAGCTGAGGCTGGGGATTGCATGAGTCTGCGGTACCCCGGACAATGTAAGCCTGCAGTTCTACAGGCAAAACTACAGGCAAAACTAGCGAGACCTAGTCTAAAAAAAAAAAAAAAAATTACTTCCTCAGAAAGGTCTTTGATGATCACTCAATACTCAGTCTCTGTGACACTTGTCACAGAGTTGGATTTTTTTCACTGCACTTATCACATGAAATTACTGTTTCTTCAATCATTTATTTGTTTACTTATTTATTTTCTATTTTAGCCACTTCAAATTAGCTCTGAAAGAAAAGAAATATTATGTCTTGCACACTACTGTATGCCCACTGCCAGTGACCATGTCTGGCAGATAGAAAGGATGCAATACATACTTGTTAGATGAATGAATAATTATAGCATTCTAATTTGAACCACAATTCCACATGACAGCTCTTCAGTTACTTGGAGACAACTTTCATATTCTATCCACTAGGTTTTTTTTTTTTTCCTTTCTAAATAGTTCTGTTTTCCTTTCTATAATAAGGTTTGTAGAGTTTTTACATGTACGTTGTCTGTCCTCCCATGTGAATTTTAAGAAACTTGTTTCTATACACACTACCTTAATTGAGAGGAAGTTGCCATAAATTGCTAATACCTGTGAACCAGGCAAGAACTCTGGAATAACATTGTCAGGACTCTAAATGCTAAAGGTATTATTTAGAGTTGTCAAATTTTTCACAATATGTTACATACTTATATTTTAGCTTTTCTGCATTGTCTGATCATGAAAGTATAAGAAACAAACAGCAGTTTCAAATATATTAGTTTCATTGCTATTATTCTGGCCTCAAATTTAGTGTACACAAGTCATTTCTATTTATTTTATAAATTGTTGTCCTGATGTATACCTGTGCGTTAACTAAGGAATCATAATTATTTAAACCAATTCAGTATAATCTTCTCCTTGGTATGCTTTTAACATGTCGATACTATAAGTGATCTCCTTGTAGTAACCATTTGATTTTCACCTAGCTGTTATTTGGATTTCTCTTATTCATGAAGTTGACTCGTAAACTTATATTATAGGATATGTTTATTAAATTATATTATAGGATGTGTTTATTAAAAGGCTATTGATCACAAATAGAATTCCTATGGAGGATTTCAACCTAAAGTTCATTAGAACATATATTCCACATACTCCAAAGTTCTAAACTAATCACCATTTTTAGTCAGATCATGTATGCAGACATAGCTTGTTCAATAAATGTTAAAGATTATGATGCTTCCAAGCAGATTAGTGCACTTAAAGTATAAATCCTGTAATTGTAAAAAAAGTAGTATTTTTTTAACCAGGTACATTATTAAAGTTATTTAAATTACTCCCAATCTTTTTTTACCTTTTATTTCACAATTTGGGCTAGTTGACTATGTAGCAGTTCAATCAATTTTCCAATATAATTACATCTTCACCTCTTTTCCGTTCAGACTGTGATTTCACACTTGTTAATTAGTTAATCATTTTGGTGGAGTGGACAAGGTGAGATTCAAATAGAATTTTTAATAATATAAATTGATGTGTATGGTTTTGATCTGGGTTAGCTGGTAAGAGAACCTAACTTGTAATGGAAAATACCTCTCTTATTTAGTTCTTCTTTTAAAAAAAGAATTAACTGGTGTCGAGGTTAATGGAAAATTCTCACAATTATGGCTAATGGAAATTTCCTTTAAGTACAGTCCTGCTGTTGAGAAACTGATATTACCCATATCCTGCTCACTTAATTCTTTAGCAGATTTTAAATTGAACTAATTAAATATGTCCATATTCTGGGTATGTTTGAATGATAAGGTCTTCAGTTAAAATTAGCACAACTTGAATTCCATAATACTCTCCTTGCCTTTGTATATTCTTTACAGATTTGTAGAAGATTCTAGTCATTTCTAGATAGGGATACTCTTTATTCTTTGTTGAAAAACTTTAAATAAAAAAATAGTGATTATCTCACAGTCAAATTTCTATTAAAGACATTCCACATTTTGTTGTAGGACTTACTCAGTTTTGAAATTGATGTTCTTTTTATGCCCTTTTCCCCTACATAATTTGCAGTGTATTTCACCTTTAATTGCTACTACTTTTGAAGTAAGGAGTCACTGGATGCACTTAGTGACTAGTATTTTAGAGAAATATTTCCAAATTGCCTTTGCATACACCAGTTACCTTTACTTACCCAACTTCCCCATCTGCTTATTTCACTTGAATTAAATCCGTTCCATCATGCTCTGCTTATTCATTTGCATGTTTCCCCCAAATACCCCATATGTTTGGAACAATTCATCATTACTCTTCTGCCAAATTCACACTCAATTAAAATTACAATTTACTAAAAATGTTTTCAATTCAAAATGTCACTTTTAGGTATATGGCTAGACTAGATGTATCATGAGAGTTTTTCCTAATGTCATACATACTGCATCTTCCATAATAACATACATGCATGCATACCAATGTCATATATATATATATATATATATGCTTTCATAGCTCAAACACTATCTTTGTATTATAGCTATGTAAACATTTGTTCAGAAAGTATATATACCAAAAGCCAGAATACTTGAATATTGACACAAGTCAATAAAGTTTCCTAAAGTGAGTTTTTCTTAGAATAAAAATGTGATTTATAGTACAGTGTTTTCTCAATGTTTTAAAACAAAAATGACTTCACATTTGAGCAGTGTCCTCTATCAAGAGGAACATCCATGATTATGAGAACGCCAAGCATATTTAAGATTCAACATTTGTGTCTTAAATAAGTAATCATAGAAAATATTGAGGGTCAGATCTTTCCTAGATGATGTGACTGTCATAATATTACTTAACTTTTCTAACCATAGCAAGTTTATAACATAAGACTACTTTGGTGAAGGGAGAAATAGAATTTTTAATATACACCTGAGATTAAAAGTCATGCATTGTCAAAAAAAAAAAAAAGTAAAAAAAATACTAAAATAAAAACCTACAAGGTAAGAACCAAGAACATTTTTTCAGTCTTATTCAGTAAAGACTTGTATGTTTCATTTTAAAATAAATAGGTAAACAATACCAAGTAATTAAGCAATGCAAAAAAATAAGGCCGTAACATGCTTTTTCTGACAGTTCCTAATGATATTAGTGATAGTGGTTTTTAAGAAAACTTGGGTTTTTTTTTAATAAAATAGGAAACACTTCACACTAGCACAAGTTATAATTATTGTTGTCACAATCTATGTGTCAAGCTAAAATATTAATAATTTTGAATTATTTATTACAATTTAAAATGACTACTTAAAATAACTATAATTTTGCCCTTCACATGAATGGACTTTTCTCTACTAGTACCACCCATACCAAGTCCCATAATTTCTCACTGATACTAGGTAGCAGTCTCCTACCAGAATATCCCTGTTCTCATTCCTGTCAGTCCTATATCTCATACTCCACAAAGTAGCTTAAGTATTCTTTTACTACCTAAGTCACATCCTGTTCTATTTTGTTTAAACTAGCCTGGTGTTTCCCATAGCCTTTGTAATAAGATCACAATTTTTGTGCAAATCACTTTATCATAGAACTTTTGCCTGTCTCTCAAACCTCGTCACATTGTTTTACCTTGTCCAATCAAATTACAGCTACAAGGATCTTCTCTAGCTTCCTCCAATGACTCAAGCTGATGTGCACCTCAGACTCTGAAGTCATTGTTTTCCATTCCTAGAATTTTTGTATCACAACATTTAAAAAGAAAAAAAATTACTAATAGAAAAATATGAATAACAGGAATATTTTTTTGCAATGAGTAGTTTATGTTTATCAGATATTAGAAAATATAGATCCCAATTCACTTACCATCTGAAGAAATGATCATTCATTCTTCTTTTGTGTTCCTTTGCATTAAGAGAAAAAAGTGTCTTAAATCATTCAACAAAGTACTTCTTCAATACTTTCAAAAAGAAAAAAGAACCTTTCTTATTACTGTTGTGATTTCATTAATTACCAACCATGAATATCCCAGTAAACGGACAGTATTTTTATAGGGATCAGAAATTGAACTGCAAAGAGAGATCTGTGCATGTGACATACACAGAGTCAGAAAAAAAATGTAATGTTTTTTCATATAAAATTATTAAGCATCTATATATATATATTAAACTACCAAGTTGAGATTCTTAGTTTCTGAACTTTTCATACTTCACTGGAAGTAAATGTAAAAATGCTTACCAGTCCTCCAGTATCTTCCAACATTACATGCGTGTAGAACTGCTACTCACATTCACAGGATTTAATGAAGTAGGTTTCCTACATAGATATCAGAAGATTAATTCAAATTCTTTAGGTTTAACCAATCATGGAGCATAACTCATAGAACCTACAATCGAAATTGTTTTACATTAAAATATGAAATAAAAGCATGCCAAAGAGTTGTCTCTATAGCCATTTGTAAACAGGTGCTTGAAGTATTTTTAATATTGGCCTGCTGGTATTAAATAAAAGACAAGTTTATAAACAGTTCAATAATTGGACAGGCTTCATATTGATTTTTTTTCCTTTTGTTATATAATATCACCCACTTCTCCACCCAGAATTGTGTTGCACCCGGTTGAGGATGCTAGAAACATGGTCGCCGCTGTGTATCGGAATGTGGAGAGACGGAAAGGCTGTCACAGCAGTCAATAAGATCTGAGAGGTGTTGACTAATTGCCTGCTAATTACACAGTAAATTGTCTAATTAAGCTGATGGTTAATTAGGGTACGCTTGCACAGCAGTCTTGTGGAATTTGTGTCTGATGTCTGGGAAGCAGCTTGTGTAATTGGCACACTGGTAAGGACTGGCAGAGAACATGACTGGAAAGCTCACTGCCAGTGGATGACAGAATAAGGATTTAGTGGAAACAAAAGGGTTGTCATTTTTATACTGAGGTTTTGTTTCAGTTCTGCAGCTATTCTGCAGCGAGCAATTGAGAAATACATCTGAAGCCTAAATTACTTGAGTAAAAGAAGACTTAAAATGTGCTTCAACATGTAAAATATGCTGCTGGCTTGCCATGTATCAGCTCTGATACACTATCACACAGTATATTAATATACACATTGTGTTTTTACAGTTCCTCACTTTAACATATGTTATTTGGAGTTCGTGTGCAAAAAAAAAAGTCGATAATCCTATGCATTCCAGGGAAAACTGCCTCTTTTATGAAAATATGAGAAAAGAACACATATGATTGCATAGAAGACATTTGAAATAAGAAATTTGAATGTTTAATTACATTTTGACTTATGCATCACCGTGACCAGTACAAATTAGACATATTCCAAATATAAGTTTGGATACTACTTTAAAGAATTAAATGTTGTAAACCAATGTTATTTTAATAAAATGTATACAATGCACATTTGTAATGACAGTTTTAACTTTATCATTTTTATAGTTTTACCATGCAATTGCATTTTGCTTATAATTTTGTAAAATATAAGCACAGGATAGTATAATACTTAATCAAATTATTTTATTTACAAATGGATTGGAGTGGTGTTTGATGAATTATCTGCAAAAAATTAAAGTGTCATTAAAATTAAAAGGCCTCAAAAATTTTTTTGTTGTTATTGTTTGCAGCTGAGGAAATTTATTCTTCCATTTCAAAAATTTATTACTGAAATGCAAACATGAGGATTCACCCTGTAAATCAATTCAACTGAACTTTTGTTGAAGAATACACATCCCTTATAAATGAAATTAGATAACACATATTGCCCCGTATAAAAGACTGGAACATAAATACTAGTTCCTATTACCAAGATCCCAATATTTTTTTGATAATTTATAAATAAAATTTTAAGTACAACATGAGGATATATTTGTAACAAAGGACCACATGTATTCACTGAATCTTGGATTTATACTTATGTATTATAAAACAAGAAAAAATTTCAAGAATTTTAAAACCAGATTTTTTAAATGTAAGTTCTGAATTAAATTGATATAGTATCAACCCTTTTCTCCTTTTTAGGAAATAAAATATATGTTTACATGGGTACATATGCCTTTTTCTTTCCACGGTTTTCTGTGGAAAGCCTAAAGTTATATGTTTTTAAAATTGAATGGAGGAAATAGACACTACACTCTCTCTAAAAAGGTCTTTGAATTAAGGTTCACCTTGGAGGTTTATGTAAATGAACACATTAGTAAATGAACATATTTACCATTTTAACACAAACGGTGTTTTCAATCTTTTTTAAAGCAATACTTTGATATATTGTCACAGATACAAATAAGAGAAAATTTCAATATTCTTCATTTCTCTAATAAAGAAAAATAGTAGTCATTCAATTCATAGTCTTGGGTTATGAAGTCCTTGCAGATTTTATAAAGAAATTATGCAAGGTAGTAGAAAAGTGAGTTTATGAAAACATCCAAGGCTAAACATTGAAATTGCTTATCTAAAGATCTATCTACTGAGGGAGGAAAATCCGATAGAGGTCCTTGATCAAGTTCCTTCCATTCTATATTTTTATCTATTCAGTTTTTCATTTTGTTTCTGAGAAATAATATAAAAAAGTTTGTTGTAAAAGATAAATATTTATTTTTTATAAATAATTTATTTATATATAAATTTCATATCTTTGTGATCTCTGGGGTTCACCCCCTGCAACCATTCCCACCCTGTCCCCTCTTCACCCAAGCTGTGTACTTTAATTTGGTTGTTGGCTTGTTTTGACTTTTCTTCATGGCTTTTTGTTTATCTTTCCCATGTCCCATATAGTAGTGAAATCATTTGGTTTCTGTCTTTTTCCTTTTGACTTGTTTCTGCTAATATGAATTCTTCTAAGTCCATCCATGTTATCATAAAATCATCTAATTTGTCAATATTTGTATAGAAAGGAAAAAGTAGCTATGTCTGCCACTCTAATTAAATATTTAAAGTTTTTTTTTATAAAACACTACCTTCCAAAAGATGTTTTCCTATATGTTTATATATAAATTTCAGCATATTTTCTATGAAGTCAAAATGCAGGTCGTTCTCATTAATGTATAGCTGTCATTAGAGTAATTTCCATATATCATGAGATCATGGAGTCAACTATTAAGAACTTCTTTTAATACTTTACTTTGACCTTTAAATATGTGCCTACATAATGTGTTTATGTGTACTATGTAGTCAGTTTCTTCTTTAATTCCTTGAACATTTTTATCCCTGCACTTTAAAAGAATAGAGTAAAAAATTGCAGTCTTAGCAGTCTTTAACAATCTTAGCCATCAAGCACATTCTAGAAGTCATTTGTTTTCTTTTATAATAAGCATAAAATTTACTCCTTTTTATTATATAAAAAGTGGAATTGATGAATGTTATGATAATTCTATGCATAGATTTTGATAAACAGCCAAATTGTTCTCCAAACTAGATTCCCACCAGCAATATGTGAGATCTCAACTTTTTTGCATAGTCTCCAGCATTGTTTTCCATCTTTTTTTTTATCATAGAGATCAAAGTATAAAATTGTGTAATTGTATAATTTATAGAGCAGCAAAAATACAAAGACCGAGCAAATGCCTGTGTCACTGATGACTTACTAATAAAATTAGCAGTTTAAAGGAGCTGATACTTTTATTCTCTCTTGTTAAAAGGCATGGTTATCAGGAAAGCAGTCTTGATCCACAGGAGGCATGGCATAGAAGCAAGCCTAAAACCAGAGTGGGGGTGGGAGTGGGGGGGATAGATGCAAACTTTGAAGAGCAGCCAATTGATACAGGTTCCTAGCCTTAGGGAGAAAGGATTGCTAATACCATCTATATAAAAAGTCATCGCTTAGTATCAGGCACTTCTTATAGTTTGAGAAATTAAATAAATGTGTCAAGTGAAATTTTGAACATGCCTGGCTGAATTAGAACCCTAAAGAAAAAAAATTAATAAACTCTAGATAGCAGAGATGATGAATGTTACTCTAAGAGTAAGGCATCAGATACTCTTCCCTATTCTTTGCTACTTTACTTGGCAGATTTTTCATTCTAGGGAGGTCCAAAACTGAATTATAAAATTGAAAATATTTACTTCAGCCCTAATTCTAGTCTAAGGGTTTAAAGATGAAGGGAATTAGCTTTGCTCAAGTTTATTTAGATGATGATAAGGTGCTCTCAAACTGTGCTTTGCACTCTTAGCAGTATAATTGTGTAGTATTTTTTTAGTCTATAATTCTATGTTCATTTTTATGTATCATCTGTTGTAGGATTCTGACAAAGTTCTAGCTCTCAGAGCACTTAGTAGCTGGTGGTGCAATAAAAACAGTCACCAATTCACATACTGTGTAAAACCGGCTATTAAAAAAAGGCTAAGTTAAGGAACTCCAAAAATGCACAGAAAGTTCAAGACTGAACCAGAGGTAAAGGATATCGTTGGGGAAAGACTGTAAATACAAGGGTCCTAAGAAAAGGGAGCACGTTAGTATAAGGAGGATGTGGAAAATTCAGGCAGGGTCAGAGAATTCAGTGAAAACTGGACCTTAATTTCATGAGGATGATGAATTAGAAGAGTGAGAGACATGCTGAAAAGGTAACAGAGGACTTTGTCTATTGAAATGAGTTGAGATTTTATCTTTAAAGGATTATGAGTGGACTTTATGCACAGTAGGATAGTTAAGGATCGTCAGGTATGTATTTTAGAAATGTTTGTCTTTAAGTAGTAGGAAAGTAGGATAAATAGTGTTTTAAGCAAATGAGACATGGGAGGCTAGGAGAAAATCAATAGTTATTTGCAAATATATAGCAAACTGCCTTCTCTCCAAGCACTGTGCTCAGGCATTAGAGGTTAAGAGTGGAGAAGAAAATAGCAACTCTATTTTCATGGTGTATAGGTGCTTTGTACTAGAAAACAGAGTATTGGCCCAAATTGTAGACAGGGCAAAGTAGAAACCTGCATCCCTATCTTTATTGCAACACTATTTACAGTTGCTAAGATATGGATACAACCTAGATGCCCCAAAATAGACAAATGTATCAAAAAGTTGTGGTGTATTTATATAATGGAATATTACTCAGCAATCAAAAAGACAAGTTCATGCCAAATGTAGCAACATTTATGGAGCTAGAGGGATTATGTTAACTGAAATTAATAATAAGAAAAAAAGATAAGTTTCAGATGTGGAATCTTACATGTGGACTGTAGAGATACCAAAGAAAAATAAATAAGAATAAGAATAATTCAAAACTAGCAAGTCAACCATAAACTGATGTAAAACAGCAAAGAGGGGTATAGAAATGGGGGGCAAACAGAGGAAGGATGAACTCAAAAGAATGTGATGGTGGTGGCACATGTGATGTTGATGGCTCATGTATGATATGGGAGAGCTTTGACAACAATGTAAAAAATTTTAATTAATTAATACAAAAATAATTATGGCAAGGACTCAAGTTAGAAATCTTGGTGGCTAATTGAATAACTGGAAATGAGGAGGAAGAGGGCACAGAGTGTTCTGGATCTATAACTTGGCATTTGTTAATAGTTGTTCCATTAACAAAGGAAGTAAATATTAAAGGGGAAGGAGACACACATGATTTTGTGCCCTATCCTAGATACTGAAGCAGGACTTTTCACTGTCAAAAAGAAGTTGTCAATGACTGCTTGTATTCTCTAACTGTAATTACTTCAAATATTTGGAAGGAAAAAGGTCACTTTCATCAAGGGACTGCACTCATTAAAATTGAATTGAAAATGTTAATAATTTTTCAGATGAGACATAGTTACTAATGTAGAGATCTGAAGTTTGAATTCAATTTAATTGTTCTAAAATTAGATCTAAAACTAACATCTAAAGGGGAAAAGTTAAATAACAGAACAGGATGTTAAATCAATATGATTAATTAACTTGATATAAATAACTTTCGGATTGCTATGTTTATCTGTAAATCATTCATCATGGTACCAGCTGTAAAAGAAAGTCTTAATAATAATGATAACGATGTGTGTCATCCTCCTCCCCAGCAGAGATGCCATGACAGATTGTTAACAAACTGTCTTACAGTCTTCACAGACTCAAATGCTAGTGTAATAAGAATATAATCAATAATAATAAAATCAGCAATGAGTCAAATAACGTTGATGCAGTTTAGAAAGGAAAATTATTGAAACCATGATTCCAAGAGTCCATGCAGAATTATTCATCCATTAAGTATATATTTGCATTTTGATTTTTTATCTTTCAATGAGGGGAAGAAAGAATGCAAAGAAAAGTAGGAAAAATATTTCTAACACGTATATGGAGGAACTGATTCTATCTCCTCGACTCTCTGTCTTTGGTCTTTGACACTCCTTCCTTTTTAAATGGAACTTTGCCTGTTCTTATAATGTCAGTTACAGAATCTAGAACAATGCATAAACCACTATATTCCATTCCTACACAGACTTACATTATTCAAGGCCTCAATTAAAACACTGCATGAAGTTTTTCATAGATCTGAGTCCAGTGGTTTCTTCTGACAGAAGTCACTGCATTTAATTTCAACTGATTTATCCTCAGAAAATATATTTGGATTTTTCTTTCTCCTGATTACCTGTAGGTGAAAATTCACATTTTTATACATATCATACAAGCCCTCCTATTATCTTGACCCACTTTGCCTGATTTTTAATGTCTCCTCACCTTTAACAAAAAGGTTTAATAAGAGAAGCCCTAAGATTTAAAAAATGTAAGTTTCTCCTTTACAGCCTCATAAAATTTATCAGACCACCTCTTCTAGTTATCTGCTCTACACACTCCTGTGATACACATGAGTAGTTTTTGTACAAGCCTGCAGATTCCCTTGAAGGTGCCTCTCATGCCTACCACTTGTTTATGCATTTTGTTCCCATCTGAAGTGCCATCTCCTATATTTTACCGTTAAGAATCTAATTCACCTTCTGGAGTAAGTTAAATGTGACTTTTCCTGGAAACTTTTGCTTCCCCTTAAGATCATGTTTCCATAAACCTTCCCAGTTTTAGAACTGGAAGAAAGCAAAACTTACAACAGAAAAGCAACTTTTCCACCAATGCAATAATAGCCTTGTAAAATGAGGGGGTAAAGCAACTATTAAATGTTTTCTGTTCTCCCATATTAAATGATTAATTAGAACATTTATACCATTTTCTTGCACATTATCTGATTACCAGATCTCTTTTTGAAAAACTAACATTTATTGTGTATTTATTATATATATATATCAGGCAATCTGAATTTACTTTCCTCTTATGCTAGTAGCAATTCACTATAGTACATGCCATAATCCTCTCTGCATGTGATAAACTGAGGCTTAAGGATTCTCAGTCCCTGTTCTCTATGTCCCCTGCAGTCACAGCTAGTGTCATTGACACAGCAAACACTTCACAAAGACTGATCTATCTCTTCTATTTCATGTGATGACTTTTTTATTTTTCCAGATGGAAATATAATGTGATTTATGAAAAATATGATGATTCATAGAAACTGATAATATTTTTTGCTGTATTTTGGCTGCTGGTGGAATTAAGTTGCTATAAGATTTTTTTTCTTTTAGAAATAAAATGAGAAACTTGGAGTATTTATAGGACTCTTTTAGCTATCTTACTTTATGGGACAAGTATTCTCTCTCCCCAGAGTTCTACAGCTTGTGGGATCATGTGTGACTAGTCATTGGTATGTTCACTTCTTCATCTACCTGGACTTCATTCCAGTGAGATATTTTACATCCTGTGAATCACAATTCCCAATTTTTGTACTAGAATGACTTGTTCACCAAGCTTACCGGCAATATTGTTGGATACCGCAGATTCAAACTCAAGACCCTTAGAGGACATGTATTGACCCTGGACTCACACCTTCATTGCTTAAATCTTTTTGACCCTGGACTCACACCTTCATTGCTAAACGCTTCAAATAATTTCTAAGATAATGAAAAAGTTTCATCTGTAGTAAACTCCTCTGGGTTCTTGCATTCAGTGGCATCCTTTACTGCTTCTGTTTTAGTGCAGTGGTGTGAATATAAAATCTAGTAGTACTCCAGTATTAGCCTCTCCCCAGCGCTCTCTGCAATATTTTAAAGGTGTCCCAATATTATAGATTATGCTGAAATAATATAGCCTACTGGTATTACATTCTGTATTCATATTTACTATAAATGTCTTGCCACAGCACATTCCTTAAGTTCCTATAGAGAAGGATATAATGTACAACAGAGAAGTGCATTTTTTAGAAACACTGAAATGAAAGTTGTTGATTTTAAAAGACATTTTGTCACAGATGAGTGAGGGAGAAAGAGATCAAACCAGCGAGTCTAGCCAATCCAAGGTTTCATTCATGCATCTCTTCTGTTTAGTGCTTTCCCCTTTGGTATCATTAGCATTTTCATTTCGAAAAATGACAGTCTGCAGTGGAAGCAGTAAAAATGTTCAACCTGTGGTTTAAATTATTGATTTTTTAGAATATTGAAGCAGTATTTCAAGTGGATTTTGTTAGAGATACTTCTGGGTGGGGGGTTTCAAAGGTAATTTGATATCCAAAAACCTATATATTTCAAAGGCTTTCCATTCTTTGAATTTCTTTTGACTGGTTGATTGGATAAAAATGTTTATTGTCTTCAGGATTTTAAGTAGCAGACCATTGCTGCTTGAACTTGAAGCATATGTTTGCAGAGTATGGTCTGTTATTGATGGTGTATCTCGGACTGTGATCAATTGGCAGAATAAATCTTCATTTGGAAGCAAAAGCTGATTTTAAGATGAAGGAAAACAGGCCCTAATTTGCATACATGGAAGGTCAGTAGTCCAATTGGTAGCCAACTTATTGTAATAAAACTTAGAGGTGTGGTTCTGTAAGAATGGAGTGTAATGAACATCCTCAAATTGTATTATGCTAATAGGGAGTAGAATGTGGCTACAGAGATTTTCTTTAAAACCTTTTAAGTCTCTCACCACAGTCAACACTTGCATATGAACAGAAAATGTTTTGACAAGGAGCAGGATTACTGACTGCTGTGTGTATGCTGTGCAGGTAGTTTGCTATTCCCAGCATGTTTCTACTTACGGAAAAAAGCTACTTAAAAATTGCATTATATCAAAATGGCTTGATCTGCAATCATTCTACAAGTCAAAGCCCTATTGAAGTCAATGAGGGTTTGCAGTGCAAATTTATCACTGTATGGAGCTTAATATGATGAACGTTGCATCATATTTCGTGATGTCAAGTATCACACAACAATGGGATGGCACAAATTTGAAATAAAGTCTGATAGTTCCTCCTTGACAAGTGGAAGTGAATTGAAAATATGGTATCAGAAGGGATATTTTTGATATTTTGGGACATCAGGGAAAACCTGCTACTGAATACTTGAAATACAGAAATTGGTAAATTCTGTTGACGTTTAACCAGCTGAAATTTACCTTCCTGTTGGCATGCTACCATGAAAGTTGAAGAATTGGCTAATGCTGCTACTTAAGAGGAAGCACAAAGCCCTGGGATGAAATTCTTTTATAGAACCTTCTAGTTAATGTTCATAAAATGGACAATTCAATTGAAGCAACTTTTGTACTATTGACCTGAGGTATCCTATTTAATCTTCATGACAGCTTTGAGAAATTAGAATTGTTTGTGCTTTCACATTTTTCACAATACTGTCTTTAGGGAAATAGAGTCTTTAGGGTCACACATTTGAATGGTGAAGCTAGAGTTCTCAATCAGGTTAATCAAACTCAAAATCCATTGATTTTCTGTTATAAAATGCTCTTTCCTTATTCTTTAAAAAGATAGCATTGCTTCTACTATGCAGTGATGTAAACCAGTGTTACTAAAATTTTTTAAATGCAGCTTAAAATAAAATGAAAATACAGAAGAGCATGAGCTAGCACAGTTATGGAGTATATATTTTATTTAGTCTCTTGTTAGTCTCATAGGTGAAATTACTCCTGTTTGCACCTCTCCCCCCATCAGTCAGGTACTTATGAAGGAAATCAATACCACCTATGCTACCATGCTCTGTAGGTAGATTAACTCACCAAATCTCCACAACTACCCTTTACAGAGTATATATTAACATCAGTCCCCTGTAAAAATGGTGGAAAAAAAAAAAAAACATGGTGATATGAAATGCAGAATGGCTCTTCAAGTAAAACTTTTAGTAAGTTTCAGATGCAAAAGTTTTAGTAAGTCTAGATGCAGTGACATGTACTATACAAAGTGATTGACTGTTTTATGAGATGATGGTGATTAGATACACTAGTAAAGGTAACTAAAATCATCAATAATTTAAGGAATGGAACTAAGTCATAGAAATATTACTGGTTTGCTCAACCAATATTATAACATCTATCATTGTCATGTAAATGAAGATGCTAGACATTTCTCTTAGCATCTAAATGTTCTTAAAAATATAAGTACTATTACGATTAAGTTTGGTTAGAGCAAGAGTTAAATTATCTGTTGAGTGATAAACTAATGAATAAATACCAGATTACAATGTGTTAACTATGAAACTATTTCTATGCTAAGTTTCAGTATTTTTATTTGTCAGTATGTTGCAATGAAATATAAATAGTTATAATTTACTGAGTTCATCTATGTATCAATTATTCTCCTAGCAGGTAACACAAATGAAACCTTGGCAAGAGCTTAAGGCAGATTAAATGTTCAACAAATAGTAAAAATCTTTCCCATTGTATTTTATCATCCTTATTCTAGTAGGAGAAGATTAGCCTGTGATATGTCCTGGGGTAAACTACCACATGTGATTGTAATGGGAATAGAATTCTCTGGGATTCTCTATAGTGCTGAGTTAGCTTTCCCTGAGATTTCACATGCTAATGTCATGTAATTTTTTAAAAGGCCATTTGTCTTGATATCAAAGTAAGAATATGGGCCCACATCTCATCTCCACTGTATTTAGTATATATCACAAATTCATTAGTTCCTTGAAAATACAGTTTTCCTGAGATTAAAGATCTTGATATCAGTGAGTTTAATGAAGAAGTGAATTGTATTTTCAACTAAGTCTTAGATGTTTAAATATTGGTGTCATCTATTTATAGGGAAAGATAGATAACTATATAAGGTGGGATACCCAGCTGAAATATTACAGTATCTTTTATAGAACTGTGTCTTGAAAAATTTAAAGGCATAACTAAAGAGTATTCGTATCATATTAAAAAACTTTATGTACAAAATATTTCAAAATATGAATAACACATCTATTCCCAAGTTTCACCAGTTGACTACAAAGACAACTTTCTTTCATTTTTTTTCACCTCACTATTCCCACTCCAGATTATTTTTGAAGTAAATATTGGTTGTTATATGATTTAATGTGTTAAAAAAATATATCTATATATCTAAAAGAATTTTTTTTAAACAAACCCATAATAAAACTAAAAATAATGGTAATTTCATAATATGTAGGCAGAGTTTATGTTTGCTTTTAATTTTTTAGTTTGTTTGTTCAAATCAGTGTTCCCCACAATGTTCTTTATGTAATCAGTTGGTTGCTATTTTTCTTCAATCTCCCATCACTTAAAATTTTCTTTGCAGTTTTTGTTAGAAAAGTCAGCTAGTTTGTCCTGTCCCATTTCCAAAGCCTATATTTTGTTGATCTCTCCCTGAGCTTTCAATTAAAATGCTCTCTTGATCCACAGATTTCTTGTAAAATGTTTTTTTAGCTCTGGAAGCTTGATAATATGTTGCTATTGCTGTTGTTTTTGCAAAAATATTGCATTGAGGGGGTCTTTGCTTCTAACAAGATGTATAGAATCCTGATTTTCACTTTTGATGATGTTTGCAAGTAGCCATTGATAATCTTGGGTGACTAGATCTCAGTGAATCCAGGGAATATAAATTTTTCACATGTTTCAATAAGAGCCCTGGTTTGAAATATAAAATATTCTATATGGATTTATTAATTCCTTTCATATTGCAAAAACATGATATTTTATTTCTCTTTTGCTTTCTGCAAATATTAACTAGAATTCTCTAAAGAGAAATTTTCTACCATAAGTCATTTGGTTATGCCAAAGTACAATTCATACAGGAGAAGCAAGATAAATGCTTATTTTTTTCCATTTATCAACTTTCACATGAGTTCAAGATTCTTACACATTTTGGCAGTTTCTTTGCTTTTTGATGGGATAAAATGTTCTAGGCTCACATTGCTAGCTTCTTGCCCAAAAGTAGAATTAGCCATTTCTGCTAGTAATCTGCTTTTCACTTCATTAAAAAATAGTATTTAAAGACCTCAATTAGAGCTACTCATTGTGGCTTCCAGGTTGGACTTTGCTTTGGTTGTTTTCTGTAGACAGAGATAAAGCATAGTAATTGTTTAAAAGTAAAGTAAATGTTGGTATAAAAACAAAAGAAATGTTGGTAATGGTATTTCCAATTGAAGTTCAGTGCTATGTGATTTTTATTTTTATCAGTATTATATCTGTATTTTCTCTGTTCTGTAATATACAAGCAATATTAGAATAACATTACTGGAACTACCCCCAAAAGTTTAATGCTGGAAGATTTGGAGATACATTTTACTTTGTTTCTATTGTATTATGATTGTGTCACTGTAGTTGTACAAATTAGTGTTTTTTAATGGACCTCTGTGTGATTATGCCACTGGCTGGTTTTAAATTGTGTAAAAAATGTGCCTGGTGCAGAATCAAATTTGCAAAATCGGAACTAGTCAAAAAAGTCAATCTTCTAGTTCTACTTTTTCACCCTATTCTTCCTCCTAAGTAATGATAATTTTAATACCTTAATTGGTTTCAGTATATGAATATACATTCCCATTACCATCTTTCTTTGTTAAACTGATCTTATTATACTTTCTTAATAGTTTTTATTTTCCAGTTTTGACAACTGTAGATGCATACACAATTTTAGGAAATGAGAGATTTCATGCACCCTTTACACAGTTTCTCTTCAGTGGTAACATATACTACAGTGTAACACAACAGCACGTAGTGTAGTAGTACAAATAGTCCTCTAATACAAACATGATATGAATAATGAGACAACCTACTAACCTTAAGCACATTCCCAGTTTTACATCATCTCCTTTGTGTGTGTATGTTTACTTCTGTGCAGCTTAATCTTATGTATAAATTTATGTATCTACTAATATGTACAAGTGTATGGAGTTCCATCACCACAAATCTTTTTGCACTAATCTTTTTAACCAGTTTTACCTCATCACCTCTCTCTTTTAACCAGTTCTATCTCATCACCTCTCTTTTAACCAGTTCTCACCTATTCACCTGGAGCAACCATTAATCAATTTCCACCTCATAATTTTGTAGTTTCGAGAGTGACTATAAATGGATTTATATAGTATGTAAACCTCTGGAAGTGGCTTTCCTACCCATTCTCCCTTTCATTCCCTTTAATAAGTTAATAAGTTGTTGCAAATATCATATCGGTCACTTATTCCTTTGTGTTGCTGAGTAGTCTCCCAAGATATGCATGTATCATAGTATGTTTACTATGTTGAAGTTATTTCCTGTTATTTTTCTGTAGACATAAGTTGACATTTCTCTATGATAAATAAGTACAATTGAAGGGACATAGGGCATTTAATTCTATACAAAATTGCCAAACTATTTTGTGGGGTGATAAAAGTGTTTTACATATCCATGACCCAGTTTTTCTGTTTCTGCACCCATAATTATTATTGTCACATGCCACTTTTTAAAGTCATTCTCAAAAGGTGTGTAATGGCTTCTCATTTTGTTTTTAATTGAATTTTTCTAATGACTAATGATTGTACACATCTTACTGTGTGCTTATTTGCCACCTGATAATGTCCACAGTAAAATTTCTATTCTCCTTCTGTTTCTCTTTATTTATATAAATATCCTAGAGTTCAGTCTGTAGCAGAATATAAACATATTTCTCTTTATTTCTACTGTTTTTTTAGTCTTACATTATATATATGTATATATACAATTATTGATAAAAGTATGACTTATACAGTATTACAAAAGTTGCTCTTTTTTAATTAGGCATTTTAAAAGATATATACACAAAGATTGCCAACTTTTAAACAGTTTAAATCATAGGTGTTCATAAATAGTGCATAAAATATAATTTTAGGATACAGGTGACATACTTTAGAAATGAATCTTTAGGATTATTTTATTTGATTTGAAAGTATTTTTATCTAATTTTTAACTTATTACAAACTTATTTTGATAGTTCTATTGTAACTGTAAAATGAGTAATTTATGCAGAGTGAATCTATTCTGCAATTACATTTAGAAGAACTTTTGCGCACACACACACGCACACACAGTTATCTATTTCCAAAAACTTTCAATAGATTGTTCTTCTAAATACTATGAGGTAATCCTTAGAATGATAAAAAAAAAAAGTTAGGGTTCCAAAGAAAATATTCAATCTCTTTAGGATGTGGAAATTCTTAACTATCTTAAATTCAAATAAACATTGGCATAGAAAATCCTAATAGTGATGTATCTTTTAATAACAGTTAGGAACATTAAATCTAAGGATTCTAAGTTAAAGGGAGGTTTTTGGATATTAGAAATGTGAAGAGTGAATTTTTTGTGACATTACCATGTTGTGATTTATATTACACAAATTATATATTTCCAGTCCTCAATTGTAGTGGTCTAGGTTCTGTATTACTTTTTAAATAACATATCAGAATCATGAAATTCATGAGCAATCAGTTCTAAAGTTTGTGAACTCAAGTTTCAAAAATGTGTCTATTTTATGCATAATACAGTTTATTAAGATGTGAAAAAAATGTATCCCTTTAGTCTTTAACAACTGCATAGTTTTTTTCCTATGGATAGTTCACATATTAGTGCAACTTTAGTGTTATTAACCTCATTTATAAATTTTCTAACTTCTAAATTTTCAGAGCAACATCCTCATTTCAAGCACACACACACATGTTAGTCTCATAGTCAATATTCTTCAATACCAAACATAATTTCCTTAAACAATTTTTTTAAAAATTGTGGTGTATATTATGTTGTGTGTGTTATCACATATGATATAGAAACTTATAGTGACAAACATCAATAAGTAAGCATAGCAGACAACATACAGCAATAAAGGGTATTAAAGAAAGTAGGTGAAGGTAGTAGTCATAGATTGCTTTGCAGACTAATCTAAAATCACAGTGCCTAGTAGTGGTAGCCAGATAATTGCTTCAAAACAGCTCCTGTTATAGATTCATGTAAAGAATGAGTAGTTGTATTCCTGAAGTAAAACATGAATAAATAGCCAATTGTATTTGAGAAGAAATCATACAAAACTGGATATCAAAATAGGTGATAGTAAAAAAAATGAATTAGACAACTAAATAGAAAAATAATGAACTGATGCAAAGATATGAGATAATATAAACAAATATTTTAAATTCATAGAATATTTTCTAATGTAGGAAATGTCAGAGTTCAAGAAAAGAAGATAAGATGTGGAAAAGCCAGTGTTTGAAGAATGACACAATACATCCAAAAAATGTTGAACATTCAAAATAATAGATTGAAGTTCAGTGAATTTTAAGTAAATTCAATGAATTTTTATCATTTCTATCTAGACCTATCATAATGGAATTATAGAGAATTGAAGACAAATAGAAAATCTTGAAAGTATCCAGACAACAAAAATAAAAATATTCACTAACATAGAAGACCGACCGATCACAATAATCAACATAAAATCAGGAAGGCATAGTTACTTCAGTAAGTATAGAAAACAGAAAAATTATAGTTTGTCCATAGAAATACTATAAATAAAAATGTGAAAGCAGAAAATAAATATATATTAGAATAGATATTTTGTTCTAGTCCAGAAAATAGAACAAAATGACAAAATAGGAGAGAAAAGATTGGGAAAAAAGAAAATGTGATTAAGTAGCTCAGTATTCTATAATCAACATTTCTAATGTAGAAGTCAGAGCAAATAAAGGGGAGGTATTCTTTTTGTATTTTTGTGTCAAGGTAATAATTGGTTTACAATACAGTATATGAATCAGGGGTATATGTTCACATCTCAGATGTGTTACCACAACATGCCCAACTCCACAGCACCCTTAGTCCTCTACCACAGACCACTGGACAAATTTGGGGAGGCAACTGTTAATAACATAAGGTAATGTTCCAGAAAAGAAGAGAACATGGATCACCCAGGTACAATAAGAAAGATCTACACCAATCTTTATCATCATAAAATTTCTGAATATATATTTGGGCAGGAAATCCTAGGAGATTCTAGAGAGAAAATAAGTCACATATCAAGAAGAATCAAATAAAGCAACACTGGAAACTGGCATATAAAGCTTTTGAACATCTAAAGGAAGTGGTTTTTAATATTGAATTCTGTACCAACCAAAGTATCAATCAGCCACAAACCTTTTCTCAAGAAACCATTGATAAGCATGCTCTATGAAAATGAAGGTATAATATCTGGATCTAAGACTAGTCTGAGGCCAAGGGAATTTCTGCTAGAATTGTAAAAGAAAATTTGAGGTTAAGAGGTGTGTGGTAGACCTTGAGAATAATCTACAATCAAGCTGTCAAGTGCTTCTAGGAAGACTTTCTTAGGAACTGGATGAATCTCCTCAGTTATCTGACAAGTTTTATTTTGTAGGAAATCAGATGATGACCCTTTGTATGGAATTACATGGCATGTGGAAAGACGCAGCCTTTGATTCAGAAAGAGCCAAGAAAATGAAAAAAGAACATTTAACCCAGGGTGTGAATAAGAGAGGAAAGTAGCACTAGAAAAGAAAGAGAATTGGCTTCTAGACCACTGTTTGGCTCGGCAATGACCAATATTTACATAATTTCAAGCATAAAAATATGATTGAGGATTTAACTAAAACATCCTCAGCTATGTTGGGAGGCACATAGCATTTATATGTGAGATGTTCGATGAAAGAACTAGATTTTTACTAGAAAGTTAGAAGTAAAGGCAACTACAGGGGGATCTTTCTCACTATCCGGTCAGGGAAGCAAGACACTATTTCCTTTCCATTGGTACTTATATTCTGAGAATTAAATTTGCTGCCTTTGATTTCCAATATTGTTATAAAGTGCTTCCTTGTTACCCCTAATGATTCTGATCTACATGCTACCTTTTTTTTTTCACCCAAAGCAGTTTTTATCCAAACACAGACTTAGCCACATGTATCTGAGTTTGATCCCTCCTTTACTTGAAAAAAAGTGTTTAAGTTTATATATCCTATTAGAGTACTCACATGAAAATGCATCTTTGCCTCAAGTTCTTCACCTTAAATAATCTAATGATGTCAGTCAATACTTATAGAATTGTGGCAATCTTAAACTCTAATAGAGAAAGAAAAATATAGGTGTCTATGATACGCGTATTGATTTTAGCAGTTCATCCTTAGTGGAAAATGTAATTGAATATGTGTTCAGATGAATAATACCACTTTATAAGAGGTATGAGACAGATTAATGCAATGGGAAAAACTGGATATATCCACATATTAAATAGCTATATAGTTCACTGATTGACAGTAAATCTCATATCCATATCCTTTTTTTATATATCCCATAGTTGCCCATCTTAACACAAGCACTATGCTTTTACAATTATTGACATGTTGACATGTAATATATCTTTTATAACTTTTACAGTGATAGACCTTTCATCCCATAACCCCTCCTCATAGGAGAAAATAATGCATCTGCTTTTGTAAAAGCAATTTGGGGTTTGGGGGAGCTTTCATTGCAATGATGGTTTATAATCCACTCTTAGTACTTTATATACTACATGTGTGTGTGTGTTTAATATAGGTGTGTGTGAGTAAATACACATATACATAGAAAGAGGGAGAAAGTAGAGTTCATATAGTTTTTTTAGAGGGACTCATAATTCAGAGTATTTATTAGATGAAAGGAAGTGCTAGTGCAGGTATCAATTAATTGAATAAAACATAATCAAAGGTTGCTAATTTTTAAAGATATAGTTTCAGCTTCAAATGCTTAAGGTTCCAATAAAATGGTTATATTAGTATATATATGGTTTTATCTTCTCATAGAGAATTTATAGCAGATTTAATTTTTATAGAATTCTTATAGATTTGCAATTTCTAGGCTAATTATTTTTCTTCAAAAATTAAAAGGTATTTGATTTTTAAAGGATTATCATTAATATCTAAATACTAATCAAAGACTCACAAATGTCCAAATTTTTAGAGATGTTCCCATAAGTTTAAAATGTGAAATATATCTGCCAGGATTTCTAGACTATTTCCAAGTCTAAATATATCTTATAAGTATTCATATACTTAGTGAAACATTGAGAGGGTGAATAAATAGGCTATATTGGCACTGACACCTCATTGTGTTAGTGTTAATATTTATAATCCAAATATGAATTAATTACATTTCTGTTTTTTCTCCCTGAATTGCATTGTTCGTTAGAATATTTTATTGTGGCTTGCACTTTGTCATTTCAGCAGCTTATGATCAATATTTAAAATCTATTTAAAAATTCATTATTTTTAGCTTTCTTGAGGTATAATTAATATACAAAATATTGCACACATTTGATTATGAAAAATATACATCTTGATAAGCTTAGAAATATGCACACATCTCTAACTATCAGCATGACCAAGGCACCAGTTTTTCAGATCCAAAATTTCCTTGTGTTCTTTTGTAGATTTTCCTATTATTGGTAAGAATACTTAACATGAGATCTTTCCTCTTAACATATTTTAAGTACACAGATTTTGCATTGTTAACTGTAAGTGTAATTTTCGGCAGGATGTATATAAAACTCATTTTGTATGACAGAATCGTTTTAATTATCTCTAGTAATCAAGCAAATGTCAAAACCACAACAACATGTCACAACCACATACCCTTTAGGTTGGTTATTAGTTAGAGGGGGAAGTAAGCAAGTGTTAGTGTAGATAGTGAAACCCAATATACTTTTGGTGTAGATATCGATGGTCTAACCCATGTGGAAAGCAACACTGAGTTTCCTCTAAAATTGAAAATGAATCTATTGCATGGCCATGTAGCCCAGGTTCTAGGTATAAATCCAAAAGATCAGGAATATATATTTGAAAATCTAGAAATCAATGACAAATCACTCCCATGTTCATAAGAGCAGTATTCATTATTATATGTAAACAAACTTTGTGTGTATGTAAACAAACTTTGATTTCACTGACAGATAAACAGATGAAGTAATCTATACATGCAATGAAATATTATTCAACCTGAAAAAAGCAAATCCTTCAATTTTTCAACATCATGAATAAACCAGGAAAACATTATGTAAAATGCATCAAACCTATAATAAAAAGATAAATATTACATGATTTCACTTACATGAGATTTCTAAAACAGGCAAACTAAGAAACAAAGTCTAGAATAGTGGTGAATAAAGACTGGGAGAGTCAGGAGACATAGTAAATTTTCAAAATTTCACTATCATTGGATATTTTAATATACTTATTATATTTTAAGTTATTTTTCCTAATAAATTATGGATAGAGTTTGGGGTTTGTGGCATTCCTATGTTCTGTCTTTAAAGATAAATATTTATTGAAAATTGGTAATCACACAAATACATCTTCTGTAAGGTGACTTACAGACTTATTTGCCACCCTACTCCATCACTAAGAATTAACAGCATATTTAATAAATCTGTTAATCTTCTTTAGGTTGCAGCAAATGAAGTCTGTAAAGTATTGTCCCATCGATCTCAAAAAAAAATTTGCCTAAATAAGAAAGTGTAATTTTTTAAAGTTGGAATAATATCTGATCTTTCTCAAAAATAATCTGACACTTGATCTATCTCCAGTTGTACATGGATATGGATCCCATGTAATTAACTGGATTACGAGAGAAAGGAGATTGGAAAAAGAAGTATTGGGTAGATAATTCAGCAGAGATTATTACACCATTCTAAAATACTTTAGTTAAAAAGAACTCTCTAGAGACAAATAATTACCTCTTTAAATAGCTTTGGATGTTAGAAGGTACAATTGAAATGCTTTTGAATAGTTTCTAACTATTGTGTAGTTACTCCCATCTTAAGGTGATTGAGAAAAAGTTTAAACTTTATCTTTAAACTGTCCTTCAGGTAAGTGGTGAGAGGTTCTATATATCCCTTGATTTATCTTATCCAAGCTAGAAGTACTTGTTTCTTTTCATTATTCCTCATGTGATATGACTTCATTCTCTTAACCCTATATTTTGTTTCTCCCCGATAGTGTTTCAATTTGTCCAAAACTGGGTGTAGTGTTTAAAACTGCTTTAGAACGTTCTAAAGCATTTGGGCAATCAAATGATCCAAATTTATTACTAATATAATTACTTTTTCTCTTATGTTGCCCTTTGCTGTATTAAAATTAAAACTCCTATGTGTTTTAAGCTTTTTAGCTAATGATCCATGCCTTCCGTACTGCATGCTTGTGTGATCAAAATTTTAGACTCAAAATATAATTACTTATTATATATTATTATGTCAATATTATGATTCTTACCCATAAACATCTCTTTGCAATGGGTACTCTACCCAACATATTGATCACCCACTCTTATAATAATAGCTCTTTTTTTCCTCTAGCCAGGGATCTCCACCTTGTTCCTTATGATTTCCCAGTAAAACATTGAAAATACAGTGAGCTTTGCAACATTTGGGAAGACTTTATTAATAGCAGTTTAGTCAGTGAGATAAGCTTTGTTAGACTTTGTTAACTCCAACTTTGTTTGAAAGTTATGTGACCAGAAACATTTTCACTTTGTTGTAAACACAATCTGCATCTCAAGCACTTCTCTTTTTACCAGAACAAGTAAGATTCATAAGAGAATTGAATCTGAAACCTTAAAATTCTTTAGTGCGACCATCACTCCTGAAGGCCAGAGTTCTGCATGTATTTTGGTGCAGGCATACAACTCAGATCTATGCACAACCTCCCCACATCCAACCTCACTACACCAGAGAGAAGGTAATACACTATAGTAATACATTACCGACCCTGGAACTATAAAGTGAGCTAAAATTAATGCATAGAAGAATCTGGAAATATAATTATAAATCCTACTATATCACACTCTGTTTTAAGTACCTTACTTGCTCCTTATTTTTGCTTTTGGGGCTTTTATATCAGTCTTTATTTTGCCATGAGGAAAATGAAGCAGAAAGTACAAAAGGTTATTACTTGTCTAGGTGACACAACTATTATGGTGGAAGAACTGAAGTTTCACTTCCATTCTTTTAAACCAGTACGCCATATAGTAGTTCCATATATCCAAATACACGGAGGAAACAGGTGGTTTTGGAGTAGTCAGTATTGAAGTACTGACCTGTTTCTCTTTATCTGGTCTCTTGGTTCATTTAAGTGCTTTTCTTTTAATTCCTCTCAATGTCATCAGCACATTTAATTAATATAATCTCTCTATGTCTCTATCCAGATCTATATATAACTAAGCATTAGTTATTTAGAAAAAGGATGAGCATAACCTGGCTGAGAGTAAATTTCTGATGTGTAATATTATAAATACAAATAAGAAATTATTTAAGTATTTCCTTTTAGCTTATGTCCTCTGTCTTATCTCGTAAAGCAATCAGGCACCTTGCCTGCTATTGTTCAGGTGGAATCTTCTACATTTCTCTTTATATTAGATGTGTAACCATTTCACAAATGAAATAAGATTATTTTCTGTTTACTCTCATTACAAAATTGATCCAAGACATTGCAATCCAATTATAAAATCATAATATGATGTTATGGTATGCCTAACAGTCTAAGTTGTGAACCATTAGTAGAATTTAATTTTGTTGTAGAACTAGAAGCCTCAATATGCTAGTGAATGGATTTCAACATTCTCTTTTCTGTAGCTGGTATTAAGTGATATTTTTGTAGGTATTTTATTTTCACAACCAGAAAATAAGTTGTAGTAATAATAGCTTTTTTAAAAAGTCAACCACAACCAAGGTATTTTGTGAGGAAATAGTAGTGTTTTACTTATCTGTCCTTTTTTTTCAATTTTAGCTTCCCCTTAGGGCTATTTTTGCAGACAAGTTGTCCTTTTGTGGGCTTGCAGTGTATAAATTACTCATTCTTTAGCCTTCGGTAATCAGACTATGAGACTTTAGTATATTAAAATATATCAGATGAAAGTCTTCTGGAGATCTATGATGTTTGCATAACTCTCAAACTAAACTTAAAAAACAATTACATGCGGTGCTGTGAAACATTACAGTTATCACCACTGCATTTTGTTCCTAATGCGGGTGATATATTAAAAGACAGTTCTCTGTACCATTTATCAAAAATAATTCAGTTGATAAGCACAAGTTACTGACTCCATAGAGCTACATGAGGACCATGGAAGGTCAGCTTTGAGTAATTTTGGAGTTTCCTGAATATTATTTAAAGACATCATTGCTTTTTAAAAATTTGTTCTAGGCTGTCCTACTCTATACATTTTTATTTTGTAATAGGTTGTTATATTTTGACCGGTTGTTTGCTTCTTAGTAACTTAAATGACATGCCCATCTATACCTTGAGAAACAGAATCATTTGCCTAATCATGTGGGGCTTAGGAAGAAAATAAAATTGATGTTTTACTTTATTCTCTGTCTTTATGCTTGGTTCTCCTCTTTCATCTGCCCCCTCACACTTGAGATGAAGAGTCTGCAAGCTACGACTCACCATCCATGCATTAAGAATTATTTTTATACTTTAAATGGTTGGGAAACAATCCAGATAATATTTATCTAATGAAAATTGCATAAAATTCTTATAAGTGGCTGTAGGAAACAAACTGCTAGTCTTTGCAGATGATATGAAATTTAGATTTTGCTGTCTGCAAATAGATTTTCATCAGAATGCACATGTTTATTTGTTACATTTTGTGTGACTACTTTCATCTAACAATACCAGATTTGAATAATTAGGTTGAGTGACAGAAACCATATTGCTGGCAAAACTTTAAATATTTACTATCTGACTCTGTACAGTAGACGTTTGCTAATCTCTGCTTTAGACAATCTTCTTGCTCTTTTTAAGGTAGATTTTTATCTTCTCTGGACAGATCCCTCTTCTTTTTGCACTTCAGACAGATCTTTTTCACTGTCCTCCTACCCCTTCTGGATTCAGATGTCTGAAAGTCACTGGGATAGATAAGAAAGTATGAAAATATCTATATTTTTATCACTTTTTCTGATTCCCAGTAAGCACTGATTAGTGATTGTAATTGATATAGATTAATCCAAAATGTTTGGAGTTCACTGCCCTGTATCTGTTCTTCATTCTGCTTTCTGTAAATATGAATATTTTCCAGGATATTAGCTGATACCTTATGAAAAAACCTTTTATTTGGAGTTCAACAAGTTTGTGAGATAATGGTTATAGAAAGTTTGAACGGTAGATTTGGTTTTAATCATCTTTCAATATGCTTAATTATAAATAACCATTGTAAATAATTAGGAGGATCTATTTCTTTCATGTTTCCACATGAATATCTATCACATATGTCCTTCCACCCCCAATATCTCAACACACATTCTTAATAAATATTCCCTAATTTCGTAGGATATTTAAGAGTGTTCCATTTTATTATCTCTGTGAAAGCACAGATGATAATTATAAACCATTATGCAAATAGAAACTATCATGTAGAGATGGTTTTATCAATCTTGGCACACAGGCAGACATTAAAGACTGAATTTATTGCTAATTAAAATATATTAAATGTTACTGCTATTGATATTGCTTAGTGTTCAAAGAAGAAGTGACCACCATGTTGTTTCTTCCAGACATTAATGATTGCTAAGGCTACTTCAGAAAGCTAATGGTGACATCTTAACTTAGTATTCTAAATGAAAGTGAATAGTAGATTTGATTTTTGACTTTATTACTAGGAGTCATTATTTTTATTTTATTTCTGTTACGGCTGTGCAGCCTATCTATCTGCTCACCTCATTTTTTTATGATTTTAATTATGACATTTTCATAAATAATATTGATATATATGATTAATGAAGTGATTAAGTGATTTGAACAGGTACAATTCTAAATTTCATATTTTTTTCTGAGGAGTGATAACATTGAAAAATACAGATTACTGTGTTTGAACCAACCGAGAAATTCATTTGTCAAAGAATTTGTAAATAAATCTTGAGGTGAGGAAAAAATTTTTCTTGATCTTCTTAGGGTCCCTGATTGAGTCTCAAATTTAACTGACAAAGACATAAACAGGCATGAGGGGTCCAAGTTCTATTAAGTTTTTAATTTATGTGGAGTCTTTATGAAAGAATGAAGACTCAAAGAAGTGTCCAGAACAGGGAGCCTTTTAGACAAAGAAACAATAAATCTGTGACAAGACAAAGGGGTCTAGACTAGTCTCTGCCTAACTCGATTTAGAAGTTTCGCATATAATTACAATATGATTTACTGGTGGAAATGCATATTACATTAAGAAAAGCATGCAATAATATAAGCATGTAAGGGTACATATTTCAGTTGTCAGTAAAGGGGAAGCAGGGTTATGAAACATTAAGACAAGGTAGAAGACCAATGAAGAGTACTGGTGTTCATGGACCAGAATCTCCCTTGTGGTGTCAGCTACTGGGTATGAAGTCTGCTATATCATTGACCTTATAAACAAGTGATGTCTTTCATTTTAAAATGGCAGCATAAGCCACTACATTATAAATATATCCTCTTCCTGATCAGTTAGTATCGTCATAATATTAATACATATAAAAGGAAATAAGAGTGAATTTAACAAGGCTTATCTGTACAGATTTCTTGACCCCAAATGCTGTCTCTGATGATAAGATTGTCTTTCCTCTTCCTAATAGCACAAGAGTGCCTTTCACATGGGAGCTTTATGACATATTTCAGGAAAAAAGATCAAGAGGGATGTCAAAGGAACCTTCTTGCTTCTGTTATTTTTTAAATCCCTTTTGTTTAATTTACTTAATATATTAAGGTACTACATTTGAGGGAACTATGTCCTGAACCTCATCAAAGCAAAGTCTCAGTCATTCAATGTCTTTTCCATAATAATGCATGAAAAGTGCTCCTGATAATTAAAATAGAGTCCTACTCTGAATAACACATAAAGAAGTCTGAAATTCAGTTTCCTTGTTTGCTTGAGTACTTGCTTTTCTTTCATTTGATTCTTAATTTGTAAAAACATTTTCCTGTAAGACCATACTTGTAGCCCTTAAGTATGACACGTTTTTCCCTTATGAAATAACTTGAAAAAACTTTAGAGGACACAGACAGGAAGTTTTTCAAATGTCCTTCGGTTTACTTATGTGTATTTCCTCAAAAGAGACTCTTGCAAAGCAGTTTGGAGTTTAGAATAGCTTTGAAAGCATTTATTGTTCCAAGGCTAATTTTAACCAGTGATAAAGATTGCTTCTTGTATCCAGTTGAATGTGATATCTAGTAATTGTTTGTCAAGGCTAAGTGCTGTAGGACATAATACATTTTTTAAAAGGTATTTTGTAATTATAATACCAGCCTCTTTGTGGCCTAGTATATGAAAGCAGGCTGTTGTGTAGGACTGTTAGAATTATGAGAAAATAGACTTTACATTTTATCATGTCAGATATTAAATCTCATAAGTGTTTAACTTATTCTTTACAGAAACTTGATTTTGAATATTTGCTCAGTTGAATTTTTTTATTGTATGAATGGCTTCACAGATTGTTGATATAAATATATATTTTTCTCCTTCATTTTCTAACTTCTTATTGTAGTCTGTAGGTAGGATACAGTAAATAGCCTTAGCATGTGTGTGTTATCTAAAGTGATTTTGATATGAGTTTGATATTACCCCTAAATCACAAGTTTTAGTAATGGGTCAAAAGATATTTGCACAGCAAAATTTCCAATCTTACTCCCATGTTGCATGTTTTATAATTTATAGATAAATGAGTTTTTGGTATCCTGATCAGTGATTAATGAAAGGATGTTTAGTAACCATGTCACATGATGGCATCGTTTTATTAAAGGAATGATTGAAATCTGTATTCTGAAACATTATTCAAGGCTAGATATCTACAGAGGTGATAGCATTCAGGGCATTACATACCGTTTCAACTGCCTTATCTGGAGTACTTCCACCTTTAAGTCTACATACAGTCTTGTTTTATTCAGATTGATGAATTGTATTTAGTAATATTTGTATGAAGAATATATAAAATTTAGATAGCTTAAGAAACAATAAAATGAATAACTTTTTGTCACTTCATATGCAAAGTAGAATACATTATTCTCTTACTTTGACTCTCTGTGTTGCCCTTCTCAATTATAGTCCTTTCTCCTCCGCCTAGAAGTAAGGACTTAGATTTTTTGATAATTACTTTATCACTTCTTTGGATGGTTTGCTGGAGATATATCCCTAAGCAGTACACTGTTTACTTTAGCCTATTTTTATATTTCATCCAGTTTACTTTCTTATATAACTTGTTTTTTCTTGCTTTTGTTCAATATTTTATGTTGATAAATATTGTTTTCAATTACATTAATATTTACCTTGGGTTGGTTGGTATTCCTGAACATGAAGACTGGTGTCTTGTGTTAATTCTGTTAAATGCCTGACATATCTATTAATATAAAACCTCTTCCAACTCCACCCATTGTGTTCTGTGAATTTCATTTCTATCTCTCCTATACTTTTCATTTTGTATTTCATATTTCCTAAGTTCCATAATGTGCCTACATCATTAGTCTTTGCTGTCTTTCATGTGATTTTCCCAGCTGTGTCATCAGGTTCACTGATCCTTACCATTTTTGTCTAATTCTCATTAGATATTTTATCTATCTCAAGCTATTAAGTATCTTTATGCACCATTTTTTTACTTACATTTAAGAATTTCATGACAAGTTTTGAGTTTCTTATTCTTTGACTATGTAAATGTCTTATTTTTGAAACATCATTTATTTTGTATTCAATATCTGCTAATCACGGTGTCTTTTTTTTGTAGATATGGCTTTATTGCCTTTCTCTTAAATGACTTTCACACATGAAGTCTCTTTTTTCTCTTTCATTTAGAAAATTGTTCTATTAAATTTATATTCCATAAATATATTATTAATAGGGACCTTTGATATTTGGAGAAAAAAATTCCTCTAGAGAAGTTTAGAGATTACTTTTCCTAGTTGTCTGAATATAGCATTATCAGAAGACATTTTTAAAGCCAATTTAAACTTGAAGATTTGGGACCCTATGTTTTGAATTCTTTTATTAATATTCCATAGTTAAGAATAAATTGACACACCTTTGGGATAGAAAGGAAATCATCCAACATCCCTCTGGGTTCTTCTAGGTTAACAAATAATCAAACAAGCATCAGATAAGAGATAAAGTGAAAATAAAGTTTAATAGTAGCATATATACATTCCATACCCAACATGACTGAAGAAATCCTTCTTGGTTTCATTCTCACTCTTAAATAATTTATGTGAGATAGGAACAGTTGGAGGGAAGTAAGGGGAAGACCAGTTAAGATGTTTCCTAAAGATGGCATAGAAAACAAAATTACTTAGATTTAAGTTTTGCTTTTTCCATTGAAAGGAGGTAAAGTTTTCTAGGAATATGCCTTTATAGAGAGTTTACATGCATTTTTTTAACTTTCAAAAACAACCTCCACCCAGCTTTTAGAGCCCATCCTATGAACTCAAACTTTTACAAAGATTTCTTTTGGAGTGGCATATTTTTTGTTTTTGCTCTCCCACACATGCTACTATTACTCTCTAGTTATATTTCAGTTTGCAACTTGAGACCATCCTTTTTGTCAATGGTTCTGCTTTTTGCCTAGAGTTCTTACCCACTTACTACTAAAGGTTGCCCCGGAGTTTGAATGCTCTCTTAGGTATTGATAAACTGTTTGAACTCAGCTTCAGGCTACCAGGAACTGGCAGAGAGCTCGAAGATGAATTCTACCCTAAAACTATTCTGTATTTGTGGTTCTCAGCTTGTTGTCATTTCTGATCTCTGGGAAACTTCCTTATTTTGACACCAGTGCAATTATGCAGTTTTTGTTTGTTTGTGTGTTATCCAGTATTTTAAACATATTCTGTTGTGTTTTTCTCTATCTGTTAAATATATTGCAGAAATGGAAAACTATCAAATTCTTATAGACACTCCTTCCTCAAACAACAGCCATTTCATATGCAGTGGCTTTTAGAGTAAAAACAGAAGATTTTGTCAGGGCATAAGATAAATCGTTCTATACCTCTTTGGGTTGTCATCAGTGGATGAGTTATCAAAACAGCATCTGACAGATTAGCAAAGGAAAAGCAATGAATTTAATAGCATATGTGTGGAAAATTCAATATCTGTAAAATCTAAAGAACAATAGATTAGAACAGTAATATTTATTCAGCATTTTAAGACTTGTGGCATTAATGAGAAGGGGACAGAAGTCATATGACAGACAAGGAGGGGTTACCTTCATCTTTATACTGAGAGCAAAGATGAGATACTTAGAAATTAAGTGTTTGCTCTTGCTCATAAACGTAGAACTGGGTGAGATCATCAAAGCTTATTCTTCTATGACTTAAAAAGGAGAATAGTAACTGCCTCTCCCATTGGGAAAAGGGGAGAAGCAGAGGGTATGAGGATCTCTTCTTCAGTTCCAAAGGGACAAGGACTTGGCAAGAACAGGCTTCTCTCCTAGCCTTCAGGGACCTTATTACTCTCAACTCCAAATATTCTCTATTCTTGAAGTAGCTGCCTGAAGCTCATGATCCCTTAACTGACCTCTAGTTCTCATACCAAGTTGATAAGAAATCTACTCTGCACCTGTAGTGAAAACTCTGTGTGACTCGTTTGTGGGGGTTGGCCCCACAATTTATACAAGTTTTATAAAAAGTGAATTTTTTTTAATATTTATCATTTTCAATGAAAATTCTGCTCTAGTGCTTGAAGATGATTAATAATTATTGGGACTGACTCATGCTTACACCTTCACAGCTGCTATTCTGGGCCTTAAAAGATTTCTTCAAAGCATATCACATGATCATCTTCTTTGCAGGCCAGCAGAAATTTCTAAGTTAATTACAGTTTGGCAGAGTGTATCCAAAACCTCTTATCTGAACAGTGAACCCAATAATTTAATCAGTCTGTCTGTTGATTAATCACGTTCTAATCCATCTGATATCAGCACTGAAAAAGCTCTTCATCTGTTTCTTGTAAAACTTATCTCTGTAAATGCACAGCTGCTGTGCGCTATTGGTATTAATAACTTGAATAGGAGACAGAACACAATGGATTCTCAAAGCCTGCAGAAAAAGTTTAAACTCCTTAAAACAGTCGTTCAAGACTCTCTATACTATGACCCAACTCTGTGCCCACATCTTTCATTTCCCATGTCTTGGCTTCAGCTCACACTGTAGTTAAAACCAGTCACTTGAATTCTCATTGCTTTTGTTTTGACTAGTTTCGAAGCTGATGAGTTGATAAATGAATAGATATATATTTGTAAGATACCACATGCTAGGCATGTACTCTATTATTTATTTATTTATATCCTAAAACCTGTCTGTGGTCTAGGGAAGTCTGTTTGACTACTGACCTAAGAGATTGCAATGAGGAGCAACCTCTGAGCTAGTAAGTTGCACTCATGGACAACTTGATGGCAAGAGATAGAACTTTCTGGACTCTACCCTTTAGTTTCCTTAACAGAGGTTGCTGGTATCTAGGGCAGAGAAAGCGAAGGAGTGGCCCTGAACACAGGCTGAGCCACACTTTATGGGAGGACTCTGTTTGCACTCATGTCTCTGCTGTATGATAGCAAGTCAGCATCTTCCCTTGAGTGGACCAATAGATTTCCTTACCCTTCATTCTCTTAGCTCTAACTTTTCTCACTCCCTATGTAAAGCTGCTTTGGGGTTTTATACTATATTCTTAAGCAGCAGGGTAGGATTGACAAACTGGATCATTTCCTGAACCCTCTCAACCCTCCCAGGTTTGCACCATAGCAATGAGAAAGTTAAATTACACTACAGATTACTTTTTGACTTTCTATGTACAAAATTATAAATGGTTTAAAAAAGTTTAGGATGGAAGAAAAAAGACTGAAAATTTGAGAAGCATTATTTGATGAGCGAGACATAGATAAAATCCAAATAATTAGTGTCTCTTCTCTGCAGTCTAAGACACAAAATCCACTAGATGTTTGATACTGTCCAAGCTTGATACTTGCCCACCGGCTCACAGTGAGCATTAGAGAGCATTAGAGAGCATTTCCTTTTTTGACATACAGTAGATATTCAGTATATTGTGTTGCTCTTTATTTTTGCTCTCTTGAAGACTAATTGCGTTGTAAATTGCTTTCCTATTCATTGTAGAGCACACTGTGTTATATAGTTCTTTGCTTTTCCACTCTATTTTTCTTCTACACTCTTCCCTTTCTCGAATAGAGTATTATTTTTGTCACTTCAGTCCAGCACAAGACAGAGATTGTGGCCCATTTTGTGATAGTCCAGGACACCAGTACACTGGAATCAAAATTCCCATTGTAGTATGAAAATCAAAATTCCCATTGTAGTATGAAATTCCCATTGTAGTATGTAGTATGGGATGAGTTCAAGGGGTTCCTGGAACTTTTATCCTTTAAGGTTTTAAGGGACAGGAATAGGAAATGGATTATCATGGTTGACTTAAGATTACAGTGTTTCATTTCACTAAATGACATTTGGTTGTTTTATTGCTATTTTTCTAGTTAATTGTACTTCTTCAATGATCATATGATATTTTAATCTGAGATTTCTAAGGTGAACCTGTATGGACTGTTACTGATTCAGTAGATTCCTTCTGGATTCCTTGTCCAACTCTCAATTACTCCATCTTTGTTTACACAAGCATTTATGTGAATCCTAATTAATTCTGCCCTCCGAGATACAGTCAGTTAAGCAGGGGGTGAATAATGAACCCAAGCTAAACCCACTAGAGTCTTTGCCACCAATGTTAAAATTGGGTCTGAGAGATTACAAGTTTGAGGGGATGACTAAACCAGTGATTTATAAACATGGTTCCTGTTAGGAGCCTGTGTTGTAGCATATGAACTGAGACAAAGGGAGAGGGGGAGAGGGGAAGAGGGAGAAGGTAAGGGGAGAGGAACAAGGGAGAGGGAGAGGGGAGAGAAAGGGAGAGGGCAGAAAGGGAGAGGGGAGAGAAAGGGAGAGGGCAGAAAGAGAGAAAGAGGAGAGAGAAAGAAAGAAAAGGAGGAGGAGGGAGAAGGGAAGGGGAGAAGGAGAGGGAGAGGGGGAGAGGAGAAACATTTCTAACTACATTTCCTTATAGCTACATTTCTTTCTTTGCATTATACTATGCATTTCTTTCTTTAAAGTATATACTAGGATTTCTTTCTTTAAAGTAAATAGGCCATGTCCTGCTTTTATAAAAAATTTCATTTGTTCAAGTTCATTTATGTTTCAGCTTTAATCAGGCCTGATTCTTGCCCTATGTATCAAATGTTAACAGGCCACTAATACTATATTTATAAATATTACAGCTGAGTAACAGTGAACATGTCACTTCAATTTATTTGAGACTCAACTTTAGCATTAATAAAATGAGGTCAAGTATTTGAAGAACTTTTGCTATAAATTGTTATTGTTTCTGCAATTTCAATGACACTCTTTATAATAATTTATTTTGATGTCAACATTGTTTTTATTAACTATGTTCCCAGAAGATAGAAAGGTTTAAAACTTATCATGACAAATGGGCACATTTTGTCACTACTCAAGTCTTTGTGTGGTATCTTTATATGAGAGTAGACAGAAAACAGTATAAAGAAAAATATTTTCATCCTACCAATTCTACTGCTTCAAAAATAACCAAACTGGGTTTATTCTATTATAAAGTTTATTTGTGGAAGTAATCAAATATTAATATACTTACTTCATGAAGAAAATAAAATGTTAGAGATTTTTTCCTGAGTGGAAATGGGGCCACTGCTGGATTTTATTTTACTTTTTGCTATCCCTAGGGTAATAGTATGCCAGATTTATAATGATGGAATCATGTTATGTAATAAGATCGTTGTTGTTTGATTTGTTTGCAAAGTGATTCTCTTCTTTTATGGAATAATAATATAGTTAAGTCCCACATTGATAGGATGCGATCTATTTTAGAAGACATGTGTCCTGCAGTGCCTTTCAGTTTTGAAACCTGAGCTTATAAAACCAGATAATTAAGATTTGTTTGGTAAAACAACTAGTTCCCAGAAGAATCTTGGAAAAATACAGAAAAAAGCAAATATCCCTAAATTACAGGTTTTCAGGCAAACCAGCAAAACTTTATAGCTTGTAACGATACACACTATGCTACCAAACTCATTAACCAGATTTTTCACTGTACTGTGTGTGTCTGCAGTGCAAGAATAAAGCTTACTTAAAATTATATATCACACTTTCCGAAAGTCATCCTTGTTCTATCATCCCTAACTTCTCCCTTACAATCTATGTATACTCCAGGAAGTAATCACTTTCCTGAATTATGTTAAATCACTCTCTTACTTTTACTTACATCTCAACACTTATGTTTGTTTCACTAAACAATGTGCTTGGTGGTTTTGCGACTTTATCATGTTCTATTTTCCACGGTTTATTCTTTTCACTCAACAATGCATTTTTAAAATATATTGTTGTGACAAAATAGCTATTATTTCATCTGCAGATTGTATTTTTTTGTTTTCTCCCAAGTATTTTGAACCCCAATTCTTTCCTCATCTTTTAGCAAGATGCTTCTGCAAAATTTCCTTTTTCTGTTCATTGAGACCACTGGTAGTAACCATGGAAACACTGTAGTTTCTTTAAGGATAAGAGAGGTCAAGTAAATGAACTTAAACAAATAAATATAATCAATCTGTTTACCATTTAAATCTCTTTACTAATGCTGAAAAATCGCTATCATCACTTCAAATGGTAAGAGGTCACTAACACTGGATTTTATAATGGCAAGTTACAATACCATTTCAATCAGAGCTACCTCACCTAATATCTTTTTATCTATAAACCTCAATTGTTTAAAATCTGAATATTGTTAATACACTGATTAAAACTTTTCAAATTCATACCTTAGAGAGAATAAACTCTTATCTGTGTTCTTTTTGAAAAGTTTATTTTTATATTAATCCCTTAAGCAATGCTAATATGATTTAGCTAATAACTACGATAGCAAAATATTACCTCATGAAGCTAAAATCATACTAGCATTCTAGTATTCCCAATTCAAAACTGAACTAAGTTATTTAATTATTGAAGCTCTAATCACATAACCAAGGATAACTGGGTGTATTCAAGTAGTCATTCCTCATTCACTTAGATAAAAAAATTCTATGAATCTCAAGTCATTGGAGAAGGTTTTTGACAAAGTAACAGTAAATACCAGTGAGTGAGAAAGAAAAATTAGAATAAAATTTCTATTGATTTTTTTTTCATTGCTTTTTTCTTTGGATAACCATATTGGAATTTTGGTATTTTAGTTGAATTTGTAGCACATACTGAATTTTTTTTTAATTAGTAGGATGTTAACAATTGTCTCACTACTAGGTGACAAGATCTACAAGGTCTTTACTTTGAGCAATCTTGAAGGATATTTGTTCTCTTTTTTAAGCAAGGAATTGGTATCTGGCATATTTAGAATAATACACCCTATCATAAGTGATCATAAAGAAATAAACAATACCTATTATAAAGTAGATAAAATTTTTCTTTTATTTGCCTTATAATTTGTCTTTAACCTTGGTTATGATCTTTGATAATCTCATGCTATATATACATTTTAGCATTGTATTATAGAAGAGGAAATTAAAACAACACCAACACTGATAAACTTAATTTGTAGTGCAATAGAAAATAATCTCTAATGGTAAAATTTCAAGTTTCAACCTATCGATGGGATAGGGATAATTTTAAGAAACAGCATTTACTTATCTGTCTTCCAACTAAATCCTGTCTGCTTATTGCCTATTTCTGCTGTTTAGGGTCACTGCCCCATTATTGTTAGGCATATTTCAGTAACATATATCATAACTGAAGCTTGACCATTGAGATTTTCATTTCTCATTATAATTAGGTGCAATTTTTCCCTTCTGTGTGTCTTTTTGACTCAATGGCATTAAAGCATTTACTGCTTGTACTGTGAAGATGTGCTCCCATTTTGGGTATAGACATGAGAGACATCTATAATTGGTCAAGGCCCTTATAGTTTCATTAGCTAAGAAATTCCCCAGATGACTATGAACAGGCTGGGAATTTATGTCCACCTGAACCAGAAAAGTGTGAGTTGGATTGTATTGGAGTAATAATATTCTATTTGGATCTCAGTTGCAATTTAAGGGCAGAAATCAGAAAGGTCTTAGAAGATATAAGATGATGAAATTCGAGACTACTTCCTGTCATTGTGGCTGTGCAGTAAGCTAGAAGGCTAAGAAATGGGAAAATGTGTGATCTGTCTCCTGCGGCCTTAGAGGGGGTGTGGGTGGTTGTGGTGAAGATCCCTACAAAATCAGGAGAAGCAAGTAGTCACACTAATTCTCAAGGAATGGGCTACTGGGAAAGAATCTTATCACAGAACCAGAACCTTAAATGTGAATATAAACCAAATACCCTTGTCTGCTCAGCAAAGAATGAGGTTAACAATAAAAATCTTATAGTCCCCATGCCCTAGGAATAGACCTGTTCCAGTTCCTAGGGTTTTCTTTGAGAAACATTATTTAAGTACCCACAAAAGATCAGCAACAGCATATGTTTTCTTCTCTTCTAAAGTTATAGTTAATGGAAAATAGAAGAATATAAACAATCATAATACAAGATTGTGTGTCCATTGGGTAAGATATATATTGCTGTGGTTGCATGAATCAGATCCTCTTAAGACTTGTTGGTATATATGAGATCAGAAAGTGTTTGCAAAGGAGCTGAGAACCCAGCAGGAGCCAGGGAATCTCCCAGTGAATGAGTCAGTTTTGTTGAATCAACAGAGTTGCCTCCAAGCCTATAAATTACAAAATAATTATTTCAAATAGGAGCCCCTTCATTTGTGGCACTTGTTGGGGGCTGTGGGGGGGAGGTCTACATGACTTGTCAAACTGATTGAGGATTCTAGTTACTTTCTTAACCAGTCTTTCCTGTCACCACTGGTGGCTTCATGGACTAAACTAAGTAAAGTGCATTGAGAGCAGGGGTCAGAGTAAAGGAAAGGAATAGTTAAAGGCTTAAAAATACGACTTTTGAAAACTGGAACATAAGAAAAAAAAACAGCCTGGTTTGAGTGAAACATTTCTAAGGTTGTCTTTTCAGACCCTGGAACTATGAGAGAACATCCTAGAGGGTGGAGAGCACATAGTTAAGCCAAGACAGAAATTTGACCCACTGGAATTGAACTTCCTAGAGTGACTACTTGTCATTTTACCCATTAAGATGGTGTAACATGGTTTCACAATAGCAAATCAAAAAAAGGCTGGTGATGTTGCCCACAGTTACAATAGAAGTGGAATGGCTTAATTAGTAAAACATTAATTGGCAGGATTCCTATAAGTAAAAATGTACATATTTAAGGAGGCTTATTATAACATTTATACCATTTATTTTATAATATACTAATTCAAATGTAAAAGTGAATGTAAATTACCAGAAATTAACATGCAATGTGACGAAAAGTCCTTTTATCCTCTGCAACTGTAGCATTTGGCAGATTCAGGAATAAATAATCTTTTGTGGCAAGGGTATGCCTTATCAAACATATGCAGATCAGCACTAATTAATGCTAATTAAGGTTTCCTGTCTATCTAGTTGGAAAAACGTCCAAATGTTATGAAATCCAGTTAGTATGCCTATTACGCTAATTGTTTTATATGGGGTGGTTCTTAATTAAAATATGTAAATTGACCTTAATTGCTATATACTAATGGGGGTTCATGTTATCTCACTAAAAGTGACAAGATGGTGAGGAGGGGTACTTAAATGACTAATTCTGATAAATCCTTAACTAAATAACCTTTACTCAAAATTAATTTTAATTGGAAGTTGGCTAAAGAAACATTTTCCTTCTTTGTTTCTTTCTAGTTTTTAGTAATATAAAAGTGTTATTCTTTTTTACTAATACAGCTTTAAAGTAGTGTAGATTGTTAATTATACTTAACAAGCAAGTTAATTTGACTGTTTACTGTTTATATTTATCAGGAAGTTATTGATATCCTCATCTCAGTCTTAGGAAAAGTGAATTCTCATTAAATATTAATTTATAGTAAGAATCTTATAGGTAAGTTGACTCATTTATTTTGTTTGAGTATGTGCTAAAGTTTGAGGAGCCAGTAGTGTTAATATATATTTCTTGACTGATTTGCTTTAGAATTACTTTTATAAAAAATATATTTTGTTTCTTTGCAAACATTAACCCTACTAAAATTAAAATCTGATTGGAGATATTAGACTAAATCCACTGAAATGATATTTTTTACATATTACTAATGCTTTATATGTTATTTAATTGCAAATAATTTAAAATGCGTATGCCCCAAAACAGTGTAACTTAATTAACATATTTTATATTTTCATTATACTATGAGTTAAGCAAAGTTATTTAAATAAAGATGACAAATATTTTCTTTCATATTTTCATTTCAAAATAGTTAAAAAAGGTTCAACTATCATTGAAATTTATTTAAAAATTCTTATTTAAAATATGAGAAGAGATGTTAAATATCTTCATATGGAAATCAATATAAACTAAAGATCATGTTTTTTCTTTGTCAAAAGAGATTCAGTATCTTTACTTTTTTTATCAGGATATTGTGACAAATGTTTCACCCAGAATCATCCGTGGAACCACCTCTGGCCCTATGTATGGCCCCGGACAAAGCTCCTTCCTGAATATAGAGCTCATCAGTGAAAAAACGGCTGCATATTGGTGTCAGAGTGTGACTGAACTAAAGGCTGACTTTCCAGACAGTGTAAGTGTGATTTAACGTCTAAAACAAAAAGAACTGGCATAAGTTGGTGAATGTTTACTTAAACATCCAATTCATAGGCTTATAAATATTAATGTGTATAATATATTTTATTAAAGAATCTGCCAGTTGCTTTGCTGATGCATAGAAAGATAAAAAAGAAAGAAAAGCTCAATAACTCATAAAAATTTTCACACTGTGAGGCTTTGTTATAAATGGGTGCCATGTAGATAGAAGAAGTATCTACATAAGCAGGAGGAAGAGAAATGAAATACTCATTTTATTGAGTTGGTTTTCACTGTATATGGTTAGTATTTATGAAGGTGATGACCTGAAGAAGAAATTGCTGACTATAAATCATTTTAAATATAAACCTAAGGCAGAAGCAGAATATCTTCTTATATCGTTTATTTATTTTTTTTTCCAGTGGAAAATAATTTACCAAATGATTTTAACACCCTAAAACTAAATAAGAAGACTCTACTCCATAAAACTTTTATTTTTTTAGTGTACTTTATACGTCTTTCAAGTAAATTCAAGCTTACATATATTTCATTTCTTTTTTCGATTTTTATATGCTGCCAATAGTTTTTTAACCTATAGGCAATAGTTTTTTCTTCAGTAGTCACTTAGAATTGCCCTTAATGTCATTCATTAATTTTCCCCTTCCTTTCATCTTTCTCCCCACTCCTCACAATTCAGCATGTACGTACACACATGCACTCACAAATTCACACACATTCACATACCTCTGTTTCTCCCAAAGAATTGATGGGAATGGTATTCAAGGTTTGGGGCAATGTGTATATTTTTACTTTTATTGTGGAAAATATTTTTCTTCACTGGTCTTTTAAAACAAGAGAACATGAAGTATTCTAATGATATGTTGAAAGCTAATGTAATCTATGGAATGTAGCCCACAAGCTGAAAAAAATCACAAAATTACACAAAGGAACTTTAAATGCCATACTATTGCCTAAACCATCAAGTTTTTTTGTTTGTTTTAGAAATCACAAATTATTTCATACTTCCTTTTTACCTTGAAACAAAACATAGTTATATACATTGTAACTTCCTCAAGTGGAACCCTTACATTTGAAGGAAGCCATCAAGACCCATCTAAAATTCTGTAACTTCTACGTAACAGGAGAATTTTTTATCACTATCCAACCTTGGTGTTGAAATTATCTTTATATCTACATTATCCAATCAACTCTGATAACAATTTTGTAGAATTTTATTTTTTTAAAGAACTTACCTCTTTTGAGAAACTTTTCTTTGGATAACAAAAAAGAGTAGCTAATCACAAAATTATTTATAGATTTTTAATCTTGTTTTACACTCTTATGTACTATGCTAAGTAGTAATAATGAAATAATAATAATCATTATGTAAAAAACAGCAGTGAGTGTGAGCAGTTACTTAATAGTCATTGTGTGCTAAACAGTTATATATATATATATATATATATATATATAAATAAAGTTGTTGAAATAGATGTAGATAAGATAGGTTTTTTTTGTTTTTTTTTTTTTCCATTTCACAGCTGGGGAAATTGAGGTATGTGGAGGATAAGAAAATGTCAGAAGTTACAAAGTTAATATATGGTGAAGCCAGAATTTGAACTTGAAATTAACTTTTAGTATCCTTTCTGTTATCTAATAATAGCATTTCCTAGTGCATCTACCTTTATTACAATATAATTTCAGGCCCTTAATTAATTTTTCATGCCATGTAATAAAGTATGAAATTCAAATAACCATATGTTGCTTCAATAGTAATAGATAATCCAACCTATCTTAAAATATACCTTTTTTGGAAAATGATAATTTCTCTCCTATCTTGGATGGGGGTAAGGTATTATTCCCCCAGTTATGCCTTCCAAGAAGCAACAGTAGTAGACAAGAAAGTAGAGACAAAACTCTTGTTTTGTGATCCCAGAGTCAAGTAGAAAGAAGAAACACTTATGTTTTTTTCAATTTCCCTAGTGACAGTTTTCTTCTCCTATAAATGCTTTTTCTTCTGAGAAAACAATGGAAGCTTTTGTTGTTTCCAGTTCCTTTACAGTTCGGATTCTATTCATTATTCTTTTCCGTATTTTTAAAACTAATTTTTAACATTTTCTCCTTATTTCAGAGATAGCATTTTAAATACAATTAAAATGATATTCCCATTTTGAACCCAAAGAAATCATGTGTGCGCACCTAGATATTGCCATGCTGAGAGTAGAATATCCCCCACTGTTTTGGAATTACTCTGATGCCAAACCCAATGAGCTGAATGAAAGAAGGTGACCCTTTTTTCCCCCAAGTTTAATTATCACTCTCACTGGAGTTTTCCCACATCATTCTCAAGTACATGGCTGCCACCTTTAATGATAGGATTGTATAATTCAAGTCACTGTGGCAGCTTCTAAGTAAGGCTAACTTTTCTGAAAAAGAAATTGTGCTAGGGGCATTGAGGTCTGCTAATATAGGCAGCTAGAATCTCTGTTCCAGACAGAGTAGGCACTAGCTGCCCATGAACCAGCAGAGACAACTAGAACATCTTGAATATAAAGGCAATGAGAACCCCCAAGTTATATTTTAAGAGTTTGTTTCTTAAATATCACAGAGTTATAACAAAGCCTACACTTATACTAGACTTCTCAGCTTTCAAGGTTTCCATTTATTTATCTGTGAATTAAATTTGGCATGCTGATCATTGTAGTGACAATTTATTACTAAGTGTTTTTTGTTCCTTAGCTGAGATTTTGTGATGATTATTAGAAAATGTACTGTATAATTAGGGCTTACAGAAATCAATTTTAAGTGAATCCTTTCATTCTACTGCAAAAATCTTAGAAATCATATATTTTAGACTTGGAAAAATGTTACAAAAAAATACTTGCTGCATCTTTATTTTCAGGCATTGAATTAGCAGGCAGAGACTGACATTTTCTATCATTTGTGGCAGCTAAAGTTAAGAGTTAGGAAAAAGATAGGGATTAACAGTGAATGAAGTGGTAAAGATAGAAAAGGGAGTGATTACTTTGTGAAAGAAATGAATAAAGGAAGAACAATTGATATGTAAATATACTCCTATTACAATGCACTTTATTTCTACTGAAACCCTTTCAGTATTGTACAGATTAAATTCAAAATGACTCCAAAGAACTTGCTCTTCATCTGCATTTCCAGAATAGTTCTCCTGACCTGCAGCTTCTATAATGTGCTCTTAACCTTGTATGTATAGCAGGGACCCCTTAAGTAACCTAGTGAATTCTTAGAACCTCTACTCAGAATAATACATAATGTTTTTAAATGAATAATCAATACTTAAAAGGTTATTAAAGCAAATTGCTCAAAATATTTAAAAATATGATACATTATTCTATGTGACTTTGTAGTATATCACAAAATTACAATCTAGGATTTTAGCAGTTGTTATCACTGCTGCAGTTTTAGTATAATGGTGTCACCTGCTATATCCACAGCAACTGCATGATTTTGTGTAGTTTTTGCCGGTGCAAACTCAAAGGTATTTCATAAGGCTGCTGTGGTTTGTTGTATTCTGATGGTAGAAATGCTATATTTTAATGAAGAAGTTAGTATAAATAAAGGTTTAATTTTTTTCTCTTCACAGCCTGGGAATTTCCTGTCAATGATTTCTATGAATGATTTCATGTCTCATTTTAATAAGCTGTATCTAGTGTTTCTGAAATCTGATTGTATATTGGATTTTCAATATGCAAGCTTCAAAATGAGTTATGTATTCATGGTTAGGTCCTACCCTCATTCAATAATTTTAAAAGTGCTGACGTATATGCAATAACTGTATATCTATGTGTATATGGTGTTCTCATATATGTATATGCATATATGTATGTGTACATATATAATATATATAATATTATAATATAATTATATGTATATAATGTATAATTTTCATAGAACTCAGTTGATACTGCTGAATATATAACCAGTATTATAATCATTTATGATCCCCTGCCAGTTGTGTACTTCAGTTTGTTTGTTAGCTTGTTTTGACTTTTCCTCATGGTGGTGGAACAGGATATAAAGAAGACTTTCTGACTTTACTTAACTGGATACACCTATCTTCCTGCTTCTCCCTACCAAGCAGGCTACACACTCTTCATTAGCATTTTCACTGATCACCTTTACCATTGATATGCAAACATCAGTTGCTCTCTGCTTTCTTTCCCTCTTTCAGACCTAAGAAGAAAAACTTTAAAACACAGTTTAAACTTTGCACTCGTGGGTTCTTACCACCATCCCCAGCCTTCTCAACCAAAATAACAAACTAATGCAAGACTATCAGTGCAGACTAATTTATTTCTAACAAAGTGACTTTCTAATTACTACAAAAGAAAACATGTAAGACTCAGATTACTTTAACATTGTCCAAAACCTTTCTCAGCATTGTCCAAAGTCCTTTCCCCAGATTGCCCCAAAATCCTGTCTCTCATTCCTGATCTTCTCACCAATGCCCAGTCAGAGTCCATCTCCAGACACTTGAAGATATGTTCCTTTGGCTGCTCCCTTGATTTGCTTTTGTCTTCCACGCTGTTTTCTCCTTGTCACCTTCAGGTGGCAGGCCTAACTTTTGCAGGGCCTCTTTCAGACACAAATCAAACTCAGCAAAACAAACTCCAACACGGAGTTCAAACCTGCAAACTCCTTAACGGCATTCAGCACACATGCTGCCAGTTTGGGTCAGCCAAGGGTTGCAGGCCCCCGGTGGCCACATGGCCAAGCTCACATGGCTCACATTTTACAAGATGGACGATTCCCATCTCTCCTCCATTGAACCTCTCTCTCTATCCAGTCTCCATATTCGAATCTGAATCCAACCGAATTCCTTCTCTTTGTTTGCACAACCTTTATATACCCTGATTTCCCACCTTCCAGGAAATCTGTTTCATCTTGACCATTTCACTTCTTTCTCCCCCTGCATCTCCCTGAAGGGAAATTTCAGCTAAGGTCATTCTCCCATTTTAGCATACCTGTCCTTGAAATCTGCAATCTTAAACAGGAGACAATGTGGGGGGGGGGTCTCACCCTATCAGTGGGAGCCTTTTTTTATGTCCCAGGCACTATACTAAGTGTTTTATATTTCTGTGAAGCAAATGTTCCCCCATTTTACAGAGAAGAAATTCAGTTTTTAAAGAATATGTATTAATTGACCCCCAGATCACACAGCAACAAGTAAGTGAAAGTGCTGAGAATGAACATCTTTCTATTACAACTTGAAGAGGTATTCCATTTGGCATGAAAAAACATAAGTAATTAAGAATACACATTACTACAATCCCCTCTTTTATGGCCACTGAAATGGGCCAGATACTTTGAGTAACCACAGACACACAAAGAGGAGATGAAATTTTTGATTTGACAAAAAAGAATGTCATCATTCAACCATCATTTTGTCATTAATCCCAGTGCAGAACATTTTACTAATCAGTTCTTACTATTTTGCATACATATAGCAGCTCCTAGGAGACAATGTGAATGACTCACCATGAACTTTGCTTTGAATTGTTAGCTGACCCCAGTTTAAGTTCTGTATTTGCAAACAGTGAAGTCAAAGGTTAAAGGACTGAGTCAAATTTAGTTATCTTCCCAGTAAGGAGAATGTTTACTGCTGATTCATCATTGAACCCTGCATAATATTATTACTGGTTCCAGAAAGACTGACTCAGCAAAATAATTCTTTTCTTATTTTTTTCTTTTCTTGTCATTTTTAATAGTATTTATAACAAAGTTCAGCTCATTGGGGAATTTTTTTTTTTTACTCAATCCTTTAGGGAAATAAAATTTAGTAACAGGGATAACTGCAACATATGTATTATCAATTCAGCAGTGACCAGTGCAAGGTCATTACTTTCACTTCCTTATCATGAGACTTATTATAAAGCCCAGAGACATCACATGGTTTCATCTCATATTGCAGAGTATCTTCATCAACATAAATGTAAGCATCTCTACAATGGTAAAACTAACTCCTTCTTTGCACCCACTGAAATTTTTTGAACTGTCAAATACCTGTTTCTGTCAATTTCTGCACTTTTCCATGCTAATTTACTTTAAATAAATTAGGGTACTGTTATAACAGGAATTGAAGAGTATTATTTAATTTAATATATCTCCAGAAAATGCTCTCATTCTTTGCACAAGATCTCAAGTAGTGATTTTCTAAATATTGGTTCATGAATTCAGGGACCATACATACTTAAATCCCAACATTCCATCTTTGACAAAATCCAGATTATCTAGTGACATTACTATTTTGATTTCTAAAAACAGCTATTATTCTACAAAAAATAATCACAACAGTAATGAATATTAAAAATGTAGAGGGGGAGGATATAAAATACTGATTGTCCAAACAAATGTCTTAACTTTTCTAGAGTTAATAACAGTTTAAGGGCTAATGAGATAGAATTTAGGGTCAGAGTAGATTTTGCATCTCAGTGCCTCCTCTGACTTGCAGTTTATTGACACTGTCACTTTCAACTTCTTCACCTATGTAATAACACCTGTGTAATAACAAGAACTATTCTCAGAGGTAGGTGTTAAAATTATTCACAACTGGAAATTACATTGCTTGGGAAATCTTTATGCACATAACTTTTATTTCAACTTAAAATAAGTTACATTTATGCAATATTCTGAGAGGGAGATTTGCCAAGTCAAATGTAGTAAATTTTTAATAGCCCTTGAAATATATTGTCCAGTTTAAAATATTTGTGATCTAAGAGTTCATCTACAAGACACTATTTTAAAAATATATTTAACAATTAAAAAAATAGACTAATTTACAAAATATGCTTTTTAGTGATTTTTCTGAACTTGAGTTCACTGTATATCAACATGTAAAGACCAATGTTTTATTCAATATACTTCCTTGCTTTCATATCATTCATTCATTTGACATGACAGCTTCCAGTTAAAACAAAAATAAGCATAGTTATTTTCTTGGTGTCCGCACAGCAGCAGGGAAACATAAAAAATATGTTTAATTCCACAAAACAACAGAGTAAAAATTAATGACAACTCATAATATAGTTCATAGTACTGCTGTTGTTTCTCACTTCATGTAGTCAGGTGTTTTCTTGAGGTAGGATATTTCTAGTTCATAAAAAAAATGTTAACTAGAAACTAAATGACAAATTGGGGAGTGAATTACTCTCTCAATTGAAACAGCAACATCAAAAGATGCAATAAAATATATGAACCTCATTTTTGAAGACCTAGAACATCAGGCTATAAGGACAGAGGACACTGAGAGATGGAAAACAAAGAGATTGGTTCTACATTGCCCCAGATAGTTTACAGGCCATGTTACTATAATGGAAACCAGTGTTAGGAGATAGAAGTGACTCTAGAGAGACCAAAGAAACTAAAATTCACAATAGAGTGTAGCAGAATATGGATGACTGCATACAGGGAGACCTCCAGAGATCTTCAGAGGATATCCTGTGAATTTAGCAAAGTAAAGAACAGCTCACGCATTCACTTTACATGATTATACAGTAAGTTGCAAGGGAATGCAGGAAGAACTTCCTGGATGGATTAGACACACTAGTACTTAGCTCTTAAATAGATTTGAGAACACTGACTCTTCCTGCAAGTTAGACAAGAACACTTTATTATTCACAATTAGCTCTAGGCTTATCAATGGTTCCATGGTATCTAGCAAACCTTAAAAATCAGAACTGAAAGGATTAAAAAGTTTTCAAGCAATGTAACTGCAACCCAAGCAAAATTCAAAAATATAGGAATATGAAAATATTTCATACTAAATAACTTTATAAAACTCAGTTCTGACATCCGGTAAAAATCCCCTTGCATGGAAATAAGTAGGAAAATATATCCCCCCAAAAAAGAAGAAAGTCAATCAGTTAAAAATGTGCCAGATGATGCAATGTTAGAATTAGCAGAAAAGTACATTAAAACTTATTATAACTATATTACATATGTTCAAAAAGCTAAGTTAAGACTTGGAAGATAACAGACCTAAATCAAACTTTTAGATGTGATAACTATAATAAGTGAAATAAAAAAACAAAGTTGAAGTTATTAATAGCATATTAGTCATTGCAGAGAAGATGGCTGGTAAATTTGAATCTATAGCAGTAAGAACTATATGTATATATATAACACACACAGATAATATCAACAAAAAATATCATTTGACTTTTCAGGTACTGATAGTCTCCAAATTTGAATGCATAATGGTACAAACATCCCTATTTTGCTTAGAAAAAAAAGTTACAACTAACTTCCAGCAGAACTGGAAAGGGGGAGGGGGGATAACCGGTGGAGGCTTGGGCACAAGAGATCAAGATGATGGTTCACAGGTGACAAGGTGATGGGAGAACCTCAGGGTAGACAACTATGTAATATATTTATATTTATATAAATAAAATTTATATTTATATAAAAATCAATTTATATTTTTATCAATAAAATTATTTTTTAAGTCACAAAAAATTAAAACAAAATGGAAATAACCTCCAAGTATAAGAAATGTAATGGAAACCAGAGCTAGTACATCAAAATCAAATTAATCAATCCAGTGATAGAAATATTAAAAGCAGTTAAAGACAAAAAGCATGTTTCATACAGAGGAACAAATACAAAGGTCACTGCTATGATTTATCAGTAGAAGTACTGCAAGCTAAAAGATAACATCTTTAAAGTGTCAGAAAATAAAAACCACTCTAATTCAGATTTTAAAATTCAGCAATATCTTTCAAAAAAATACTTGTACTTCCCAATTTAATAAATAACAATACAAAGAAAAAAGTACATTCCAATACAAAATGACTAAAAAATTAATCTCTGGGAGACATGCTATATCAAAAAGTTTAGTCAGAAGAAAATGATTCCAGTTTGACATGGAACTATACAAACAAATGAAAAGCACCAGAATTTGTAATTACATGAGTGAATACTTATTTTTCTAATTACTTTCTCACTTTAAAATATAATTGGTTGTTTAAAAAATTACTGCACAGTATGGAAGTTTAGAGCATTGTAAAGGTAAAATGTATGGCAATAGTATAAAAGTTATAAGGAATAAGTGAAATTATACTACAGTGTACTCTAATACTTAGGTAAAGTTTTATATCACGTGATGTAAAGTAATCTATCACAAATGAACTGTGAATTGATAACATTAAAATGTATAATCTAAGCAAAAAACAATAGATAATATAATGGTAACTTATTGACCAATGAAAAAATTATAAACTAGAATCATAAAGAAAAGCAGGGAAAAAGAAAGAAATTAAAACAAGAGACAGAAAGGAACTCGTATAGCATGGTGATTGATTTGAACTTAACCATACCCATAATGTCATTAAATGTAAATGGTCTAAACACCTCAATTATAAGGCAGAAAACTATAGATTGAATTAAAAGGCAAGACTCAACTATATATCACTTACCAGTTAAAGTTTTAATATATAAAGACACAAATTAGAGGAAAGTAAAACAATGAGAAAAGATTTACTATGCAATCTATAATCAAGTAAAATCTTATTATATTAGCAGCAGTTATTAAAGAATACTAACAAGACAATGATAATTTTATGGTGATGAAACTGTCAATTCATCCAGAACTGAAAACAACCCAAAATGTTTTTGGTGGTAACAGCTTCAAGATGCACATTGAAAAAAGTTGACATGGAAAACTTAAAATTACAATTGGAGTTTCTATACTTGCTTGTCAGTAATTAGTAAAAGTGAGACTATAAAAAATTTGAAAAATTCTAATATAATTGTCACTTATAAACTATACCAACAGCAACAAAATACACACGCTTTTTAATAAATGTGAAATATTTTGTAGGGAAACTAGAAAAGAGAAAATAGATAGTAAATATTTCTAATATTCTCCTTTTCCAATTCAAGGATACATTTGCTCTGTTACTTTTTAAAAAATCATAGAAAAAAAGCAACTATTTTAAAAGAGACAAAAGTGAGAGGCAATGTAAATGATGTATTATATAAGATACTGTATGGAATGTAATATTTTGTTATGTTATTTATTTCAATTGTGTTTGAATTGCTAATTCCACCAATCTTTTATTCCTTGACTCATTTTTTGTTTCTAATCATTTTATTTTGTTCCATTGTAACTTACATTGCACTCTCTTATTCTACAGATTTAATTTTTACAAGTAACTAATTCCTCGTTTCCCTTTAGATATTTCCTTGAATGAATTCTCTTAATTCTTAGGGTAGTTTTTGAAAATTGAAAACTTAATCAGTGCCATTTATTAGGTTTGTATGGTGTACTTTAATAACTTTTCCTTTTTAAATCAGTATTGATAGCTGGATAATTTATTTCATTTAAGCAGAATTAAAGACTATCTGATTCAAAAGTAATCCAATTAATTGTAAGTTATCTAAAAGGAAAATGATTATGAAGGCATTGAATTACTAATTTAATCAATAGGTAAACATTCTTAAATTTTCACAGATATGATAGACTTTGATAGAACAAATATGTTCTATTATGAATCTGGAATATCATGGGCAACTTGTGGCTATCCATTTTAATATTAAGATATAACATATTTTTAGTTTTCTCTTATATATTTTTACTCCTTTTTCTAAAAGTATACATTTCATAACCAATTAAAAAGAAAAGGGAAAATATTGAAAAGAAGAAAAAAGGGGGAAAAAAGATGAAACAAGTTTCTTTTCACAATGAACCCTTTTCCAAGATACTTCCTGAATCTTAAGGACAGCAATAGAAGGGATAATTGATAAAAGGGATTTATGGATACAAAAGCATAACTTATTAATTTTATATTGTCTTTTATAGTAAACAAGTTTATATTTCTCTGAATTGATCTCATAATAGCCTTCTAAGTAAAACATGAATATCATTCCCATTTCATTATAAGAATCTGATATCCAGATGAAGGTATGTAATTTGCTGTTTATTTCTCAGACCTTCACTGAATTGATAACAGAATATCTGACATACACATAGTCACAATAGAAAAAAAATTTTTTGTTAATCAAGTATCAGAGTAATTTAAAATGTTTATGTTTTGTTCACTTTTTCTTTTTATCTAGAGTTTCTTCCCCTTTTGGTGGAGGTGCTAATGATAAGAGAAATGGGAAAGGTAATCAGCCAGAGGGAAGAGAAACATCAAAGACCTAGATAATTCACAAACTGGAAAATGAGCTCCTAACTAATCAAGACCGCATTGTAAATAGGATAGAAAGAATTTATGCATCCCTGGTATTGGCCTGAATAGCATGTGTACCCTCCAACAAAGTATTTGTGAAATTCAAAGTTGGCTATGTTTTTTCCCTCATGATATTTTCCCTAAATTAATTGTTTACACAAAATACAATCAATTAATTGTATACACATTGTATACACAGCACAGAGAAATAAAGTCTCATTAAATTCATTTTTGAAATGGATATTTCACTTTGGATATTTTTAAAATGCCTAGAGCATTAATAAGGAATAAGTTAACTTTATTAATGTTGCTTCAGGGAGTTTCTGATCTATAGACTGATCAGCCCAAAAGGAAATCTTCTGTCATATTTCATTCATGTAAAATAGAGGGAATTAACTAGATTGACTAATCTTTACATAGTAAATAATTTACCTTTGTGCTGCCTTTTTGCATGTTAATTTTTATAGTATTTTTTAAATATCCTAATATTAAAATGATCGATTACTTTGTTCCTTTAATAGTTTACATTGTAATGTAGCAATGGCTCTTAATGGAGAGGTTGAGGTGCCTTCATATAGGAAATGAATATGTTTATAGACTGGAAAAGCTATATGTGCAGTAAGTTTTTAAAATGAATGATTGGAAATCAACATGAACAATACTAGATAACAATAATGGTTGTTGTTATCCAGAAAATAATTACATTGCAAATACTTTCCTTTTTACATAATTGAATACATACTATTCAACTTCAAGATCTAGTGATGTGTTGCCTTATCTCTGCTTAACACCTGCCAAGACCTTCCCAATTGAAACACAACCAACCAGAATAGATGGTTAGACTATAACTTTGAAATCAGGCAGGACTACTGCATATAGTTAGGATGTGAGAGTTAGTAGATTATAAGTCATACATCAGAGATCTGAAAATACAAACACACTAAATGAACTAAATTCCATTAAATTGTAGACTCTCTGAATGGTGAAGCAGATGGAAGTCATCAGAGAAATCACTAAAACTTTAAAGAGACTTCAATGCTTGTGTTTGGAGGTGGGTGGTGGATGAGATTCTGAGGAGACCAGGCAGAAATCTTTTTAGAATTTAGCAACCAAATCTTTCCTAATTTCACTTAGTTGTCTACCAATGTTGGGCTAAGGCAGCAAAGGTGAAAA
>PVHY01000432.1:66987-111817 GCA_004024945.1 Uropsilus gracilis | reverse complement strand
AAGGTATGAGAGAGTTGTCCTGGTTCATTGTTTTGCATGTCCTGGTCCAATTTTCCCAGCGCCATTTATTGCAGAGCCTATCCTTGTTCCAGTCTATGTTTTTTGCCCTTTTGTTGAAAATTAATTGGCTTTGTTTCTGGGACATTGATCTGATTGTCTATTTTTGTTCCAATACCATACTCTTGATTATTATGACTTTGTAGTATACAGTTTGAAGTATGGGATTGTCATATTTCCACTCTCTCTTCTGTTGGTCAAGAAGATTTTGGATATTTGGGGTCTTTTGTTGTTCCATATAAATTTCAGTAGTTTTGTTGTATTTCTTAAAAAATATCATTGGAATTTTTATTGTTATTGCAATGAGTCTGTAGATTGCTTTTAGTAGTATTGCCATTTTGATAATGTTGATTCTTCCAATCCATGAGCAGGGAATGTCTTCCCATTTTTTAATGTCTTTTTCTTTTAAAAATGTTTTATAGTTTTCTTTGTATAGATTTATTTTCAAGTAAATCGAGTAGTTTTCTTAATTTCTTCCTCTTCTGATTCTTTGCATATTGGAAGGCTAATGATTTCGGTGTGTTGATTTGATATCCAGCTAAACCCAACTGAATGTGAGAAAAATTTTGCCCTCCATACTAGGGATAAGGGCCTGATAACAAAGAAACAAAAATAACTCACACAACTTAACAAAACAAAGCAAAAAACCTAGTCAAAAAATGGGGAAAATAACTAAAAAGATACTTCTCCAAAGAGGAAATGCAAATAGACATGAAAAAATGCTCAACATCACTAATAATCAGGGAAATGCAAATCAAAATCACACTGAGATACCATCTTACACCAGTAATAGTGGTCAATATTAAAAAAAAAAAGGACAGCAAGTGTTGGTATGGATGTGGAGAGAAAGGAACACTCTAACACTGCTGGTGGGATGCAAGCTGGTTCAGCCACTATGGAGGGCTGCCTGGAGGACTCTTAAGCTACTGAAAATTGAACTACCATTCAATCTACCCAAAGAACACAAAAACACTAATTAAAAAAATGGCACATGTACCCAGATGTTTATCATAGCACTATTTACAAATGCCAGGATATGGAAACAACCCAAATGCCCCAAAACAGAGAAATGACTGAAAAAGATCTGGTATAGCTACACAATGGAATATTACTCATCAATCAGAGAAGACAAACTTACGTCATTCCAAGCAACATGGTTGGAGCTAGAAAGAGTCATGTTAGCAGAAATAAGCCAGAAAGAAAAAGAAATATGGCATGATCTCACTTATACAAGGAATACAGGGAAAACAAACAAACATACAAGAATAATTTAAAACTGCCAACAGAATTTAAACATAAAGCAAGGGATGGGGGAAGTAAATGCTGGGGAAAGGGAAGGCACAAGAAATAAAGATGGTACATGGATGGCAAGGTGGTGGGAGAACGTTGGGTTAGACAGTGATGTAAAATATATATGTGTATCTGTGTATATGTGTGCATGTAAATAAATAAAAACCTCTGAAGGATGGGGCAATTAAAGAGTCTTGAAAGAAATCTGTCCAAGCTATCTTAGCCTCTAGAATTGCTGTCACAATTCTTTTGAACCCTTGGAAGAGAGCTGTTTAGCAGAAAGATACTCATAAGCAGAGAAAAGTAGTTTGAGAGTAAAGAGAACCCCACAGCAGCACAAGCTATCCCATTAGACTATTTGACACACAATCAAAAATTGTAGGTCATGAGAAAAAGAAAATGACCCTGGGCTCAGGTGTTTTGTTTTTGTTTTTGTTTTTCATGAATTGCCTGTAGAAGCAGATCCTATTGATATAATTGGAGTGATTTAAATCAAGATTTGAAAATTACCATGACAAAAAAAAGGGAAGAGAAAAAGACCTAGGAAAGTATATCAATGAAAAGATGTGAAATGTTACCAGAGGGTTGTAAAATATTAAAAAAGAGATCCCATTGAAAAGAAATGAAGAATACTATAGGAGAAATGAAGAATTCATTGGATGGGCTTGAAGGAGGCTGACTATACTAGAGGGAAGACAGTGAAGTTAAAGAAAAGGTAATGGAAATTACCCAAGCTAAAAATTTGAAGAAAAACATGTCACAGTGTCCTAGATCTGTGGGCCACTATAAAATGCTCTAACATTTATGTAATAGAACCATGTCAAGAAATAAGACAGAATCAGACACAGGTTATCAATTCAAGCCATCGTGTTGAAAGCAGTTCTCTCTCCAAAGCCCCAAAGTATGATTATTTTGGAAATGTTGCTTTATAGTTTGTTCCACCAATATTGACTGAATATGTACTAAGAGACTGGCACAGTTTTAGAATGTAATACTGAACTAGAGGCAGTCCTTTGTCTCATGAAAGATTTCTTCTTTACAAATTTTAACTTTCATGAGACAAGGAAACTTTTTTGTTTGTTTGTTTATCATTTACTCCTGAATCTCAGTCTTCTGGAGCAGTAGCTAATGCATCCTAGAAACTAAATATTTATAAGGAAAAAGAAATAAATTAATAATTCTAGGGATTAGATCTAAACCCCTGTCTTATATTGTCTCTCCCAAGATTAACTGGCAAAACTTTTTAATCTGTTCTGCTACGAATTGTTTCTCATTTTTTTCTTGTTACCCCCAAGCTCCATCTTTTCTAGATTCCCAGAAGAACTGATTCAGATAGAACTAATCTTTACACTACAGAAGATGTATAGCTGTAAACTAGAATGTTGATAAAAGGAAAATAGATGTGGAGGAAGGATAATTATACTCTATCAACATATACACTGCTCTATCCTGTAATAATTTGCATGTTACCTCCAGTCTGTTGTCTCTTGGTATTCCTAAAACCGAACCCCTTGCCTGAACTATTTCAACTATTTTTCTTTTCTTTTTTTTAGACCATAACAGTTTATTAAATTTCAGGAGGAAATGTTAATTTCTTAACATTTCAATAAGCTGTAAAATTCAGCTATATAATTAAGGCATGCAATATAAGTTTCTTTTTTAAGTCAACTGTCAAAATGCTTTATTTAAATTACTATTCTTATTTAAAATCTGCTAGACCCTGTTGGCTGAACCTAAAAAACAGGTGCCCAAATCTGTCAAAGTCTATCAGTAGCTGATTAAACAGAATATATCATGTCACACCATAGCATTCCCCAGGATTTTTATTCATTCTCATCATTTTGACTAAGAAGCTTTTATATATCTGTGATTTTCAGAATAAGATTTACACCCAATCATCACTAGAATAGTCTTCTAAACTTAGAGGGAAATCCAATAATGAACAAACTTGAATTGCCATTCTTTAGCTTTCTTAATAAATGGTTAATCCTAACATCATTGGAAGACAGAGAATTTTGGAATCATTAGTTATCAAGCATCTGACTCAATCTGTTTATTTACTATGGAAAACCTGAAGTTTAGAGATACCGGTCATAAAATAGTATAAACTAGTGTTCAGTTTCTCCACATTTATTAAGCATACTGTGCCTCTTTTCCTAAATATATGTTTTTGGCTAAATGTATCCTCCATTTCCCCTTTACCTAATAAAACACACTGAAAACAGTAATATTAAGATTCAGGTATCTAGCTTCAGAATTATATTATCTCAGTATCTATTTTTTTTATTTTCTCCTGTAGCTTTTTTTTAAATTCATTTTATTGATTGTCACAATTGTGCATTAATTGATCCCTCCTCCTCCCTCCATATCCTCCTCTGTATCCCCCTTCCTCCTCCTTCCATATCCCCCCTCTGTATCCCCCCTTCAGTCACTCCTCCCATTTTTCTGCAAATTGTTGTTTGGTTAAGTTGATGTTTAGTTGTTGGTTGTTTGGCCTGTTGTTCTCTTCCGATATATGGTAAGTGTGTGTGGGTTTTTTGTTGTTGTTGTTGTTTTATTTTTTGTTTTTTTTTTACCCCGGGGCTTTCCCACTTCACTAACATTTGTTAACTATCCTGATCTTTTGTGCTCTTCACCTCCCCCGCCTACTTCCCCCTCCTCCTCTCTTGCTCCATGGTTCAGTCCCATTAGTTGTTTTCATTTTTTCTTATTTGTTTGTTTGATTTTCCCTATATCCATCATATAAGTGAGACCATCCTGTACTTCTCTTTTTCTTTTTGACTTATTTCTGCTAATATGAGTCTTTCTAGTTCCATCTAGGTTGCTGCAAATGACATGTGTTTGTCCTCCTTGATGGATGCGTAGTATTCCATCATGTATATGTACCACATTTTTTTTAGCCAATCATCTGTTTGGGGGCATTTGGTTTGTTTCCAATTCTTTGCAACTGTAAACAGGGCTGCAATGAACATGTGCATACATGTGTCCTTTTGAATTAATGTCTTCATGTTCTCTGGGTAGATTCCTAGTAGTGAGATTGCTGGGTCGAATGGTAAGTCCACTTTCAATTGTTTGAGGGTCCTCCACACAGTCTTCCATAGTGGCTGGACCAGTTTGCACTCCCACCAGCAGTGTATTAGAGTATCATTAGTTATGAGCTCATTAGTTATAGCTGCCCATTATTGTGCCAGTTGCTTTAATGAGTAACAGACATACTTTATCAAAAATACCACAATTTTAAAATGTTGGTACTCTCCTCATTTTACAAATGCAGTAACTGGTCCTCAAAGCCAAAGTAACATACCTCAAAAGTAACATACCAGGATAGAAGTTCTAGGAAATGGCAAAGTCGGGAATTAAAAATGCAGTCTTAACAGTCTTTATATATACAACAGTTACTTGTGTCATCTAATTGTACCGCCAAACAAAAAAACAAATTATACCAGAAACAGGAGAAGTAAAAACTGGAAAGAAAAATGAAAAGATATGGCAAATATTCTCTTTCTTCAGGATTAAGACAAATTCATTTTGCAGTTATCTTATATAAAGTCAAATTATTTTGATTTGACAATCAGTTCATGTGAAATAAACCAAATTATAAGGCTTACTAATCTTCCAATCATACACTTGGTACAGTTGTATTATCTTCATTAACTCAGTTTTACCAAGATGTATATCATGTTCTACTGATTAATAGTTTGCACTGAACACTTAACATTTCTCTGTGTAGTTATAAAACCTGCATAATCATTTGTACTTTGTCTGCCAATATCCAAATTTGTGTCTGATGTCTGTATCAAAAAAATGCTCACTATTTTACTACTTAAGCTCTTAAATTTTCCTGAGCTGATATTTTGATGTGATTTGCATTTGTGCAAAATTTTCTAACTGCTTAAAATTTTTTAATACCCTACTTACCAAATATTCTGTCAACAAAATAAATCATTTCTCAATCCAAATTAATGCTGCAGTTGAATCATAACCATATGCACATTTTGAAATAAAATCTTCCTTACTGGTACTCACATGAACAAACTTAAAAACACCTACACATATTAAAAAAAAAAAAAGTTGGGACTTGCTGGTTTTTGAACAAAATGTTCATTTTCAAATTATATGAGTCATTTATTTATGTAAGAGATGCTATCAAGCTATTTTAAAAAATACCTCAGGTAGCTTCTGTTGTTGTTGTTTTGCCTTTAGTTGTTGCCTGACTAGTTGATGATATTTCTCAGTCTTAGCTGTGGATTAACACATGATCTTGTAATTTAACAATAATGAGCTCAAAATCTGAAGTTTCCCTCTGTGACCAAAACCTAGTGCCTCCCTCCTTCTATTGTTTGCATTGAGTTGACTTAGTTCTACAGAATTGAGTGATTAAACATTGTATCACCCAGTTAAGAACATGGGTCATTATTTACACTTTGAATTATTTCATGCTTCGATTCTCAACAACAATCTTTCTTTGTAAGATAATTTCTTTGTAGGTTAGGGAGACTGCAATTTGGAGAAAAGGAGAACAAAAGGTGGGAAAATTGTGACCTATAAGGGAATACATGAGTAAATACTAAACCAGGATCAGCCAAAAACAAAGTTTTCTCTGAAACCAATTGTGTGACCTTGGGCAAGTCACCATTTCACCTATAAACAAAGAAGTTTTATGATGTTATTATTGCCCCAAATACACCATGCTTGTAACAATGATTTAATTAAACGGATCCCTTATTTTGACTGAGAAATCACTTTTATAACAGATAACTTACATTACATTCATATTTATTACAGTGGATATTGAATAGTAGAAGAAAAGGTTTTTACATTTTAGCTGTACCATAAATAGGCTTTTTTTAAGGAATCTTTGCATTGCACATAAGAGAAGCCAGTGGTATCTCATGCTCAGAAAATATATGAGATCATTCCAAAGGTGAATACGTACTATTTTCTATTCCCTACTCCATTTTAGTCATATGTAATGAAATGGTTTGATGGGAGCAACATAGAAAATAACTTAGAATTTTTATATTCTGAGGTTTTTTGACTATTGGCTGAGTAGGCTAAGGGGCAGAATTAATATCCTTTTCTGGAAAAAAGTTTGAAACAGAGGTATATTTTCAGAGAGAGATTTTTTTTTCTTCTTGCATCATTGGGCAGGAAAGCTTTATCTTGTTCTGTGAGGTTAACTATGGGAACAGACTACTGCTGGGAGCTAGGAACACATGGTAGAAAGAGGAAGAGAGAGAATGCTCTGTTAGTTTCCTGGCTAGCCAGGTCACATTGCACTTGGGGCATGAAGATGAGGGTAAGAGTTTTAAATCAGCTGTGAAATTATTTTGGTACCTAGTGCAGAGTGAAGGATTGGAGTTACGTTTTTTTAGTAATTTCCTAGAATAGACAAAACAGGAGTAGTTTTGTATTAGTACTTGTATGTGATGAAGGTAGAGATTTTTGGGCCCAAAAAAATGTCAGTCATCTCACCAAGCAAAAATAGAAGTGGGTTTATGTTGACTCTTGATAATAATCCAGGAGAAGAAATTTACATGACCATTGTTTTATGATTAAGACTTCCAAAATCAGAAATCTTATTTTTTAGGTGGATATACCAACAGATAATTAATTTCAAAAACTAACAAAAGGACAAACCTTAGAGTCCATGCCCCTCTCATTTTGTCATTGTGTTCCAAGTCAGTAGTTGCTGATAGGAATTTTCAAAGAATGTATTTAAAATATAAATATTAAGTAACAGAATAAAGACCATGTAATTCATACAAGCTGCATAAATGAAATCCTACGAACTTGGGTTCAAAATCTCTCATGACAAAAAAATTGACACTAACACACACACACACACACACACACACACACACATATATATAATATGCTAGTTTGTTCTGGTTCATGACATCAGCTGATTCAGCACCTCTATTTTCTCATCAATCTTATTTCATTGCTGATAGTCAATTGCCTCTAATTAATTGTCATGGTAATCAGATTCACCTTTGTTCTTTTCTAGTGTACTTTCTTTCTACTTACTTTGCCCTCTGAAACCTATGTCCTCAAATAATCCTAATACTCTTAAAGTCTTCGTCTTACCTAAGTGAAACATTTTTCAAAACTTTCTCATGTAGACAATATCTTTTCCATTCTCCCTGCCTATCATTTACTCTACCTCATTCCAAATTTGCATCTCTTAGACACTAAGTACACCCAGCACTTTTCTAGCTTCCCACTGACACTTCTACATATTTAATCATCAACCGCTGTCATTGACTCATATTTCATGAGATCAAACCACTTTCTTTTTTGTAATTTTGGTTTTATTTAATTAAAGTATCACTGTTTTGCATTAATGTTAGTATTTTATTTTATTAATATAGCTGCAGTAAACACCAAACAGCTATAGTCTACTAGTAGTCTATTGTAGTCTCTTCCCACTTTGTTTTCACCTTTTTCCACCTCTCCAATGTTTTAATTTCTTAGTTGGTTTTCAAGGATTAAATCTTAAGTTTTACTTTATCTAATCCTTTGTTTGACTTACTTATATCCCATATATTAGTAACACCATCTGATAGTTATTGTTCTATGTCTGCCTTATTTTTTCTCAGTATAACCCCTTTGAGCACCATACATGTTCGTGCAATTGACACAAGTCTCTTTTTTCTGTCTGAGTAGTATTCCATGATTCCATTGTGCATCCACCATCTGTCTGGAGGCACTTAAGTTGTTTCCATATTAGCTATTTTAAATAATAAAGCAATAAACATGGAAGTGCAAGTTTCCTCTCCTTTGTATTCTTTGGGTAGATACTTAGCAGTGGAATTATCAGGTAGAAGGCCAGAGACATTTTTTATACCTTTGAGATATTTCTCTACTGTCTCCATAGAGTGAAAAAGTAAGTCACTTTCTATTCTAGAGTCTTTCCTTTTCCTCTTCCTCCTCACCTCAACATAGTCATGAGAGTTTTACATATGACTTTTAATCTTCACTGCCATCATCCTTGGCAATGTAAACATCAACACATGGTCTTTGTTACCATGCCTTATTTGTTATTCTGGTTAATTTTACCATCTTTTTCTCATTAGCTTTCCATATAGGCAACTTCTGGTCTATATAGGCAACTTCTGGTCTTTTCATTCCAAAGAACTATCCTATCTCTAATATTCCAAAATTAAAGATCCTGTTGTTTGAACATAAGTTCATCCCCCACCTCATGACATTTTTGGTATCTTCATGATCTCTTGCTTCTTAATTTATCACTTTTTTTCAAACTCTCAGTCTATGCCATTGTTTCTGTTACCCTTCTTTTCCAGTCTATTTTCCAAAAACACTAATTGTAATTACTATTTCTATCTTAATTTGAAATTATAAAACTGATAATTATAGGAAATTTGTATATGTACCAGCTTACATAATTTTTATCTGTTTTATGTTTATTTGCCTTGGTTATTTGATTATATTTATAGGTATTTCAGGGATGTGAATTTATTTGCAGTCAGTTAAAGCCAATATGTATAATATGTGTGAAATTTTGCAGTCAGAGTGTAAGACAGGAATAAAACTCCTGGAAAGAGAAGTAGTTCCAAGAATGCTATCAAGGTTTCAAGTGAGAATGTATGGATAATATTAAGAAGAATTTGATCAAGAGTTGGGAGATTAGATTGAAGCTGAAATGTACTCAGGTGAAGTCTATTTTGTTAATAGACTTTTTTGTTAATAGACTATTTTGTTAATAGACTTTAGGTGAAATATACTTTTATCTTTTTTGAAGTTTATTTGTCATGTAGAAAAAATAGCTGAATAAGAACCTTACAGTTTATAAAATGTCCCTTCAACTTTTTTCTCTGGGTTATTAAAAAATAACTGGATCATTGATTAAAGGAGGTTAGAGTTCTTAAGAACTTCAACTAAGGAAGGTAGAGCTATCAATTTCCCTTTTTATTCTAACATATTTTTAGTTTTAGTAACAAAATATTTCTGGCCTATATTTAATCAATAAGAAATCATGATGATTTTACTCTCTAATAATTGTTGCTTCATAGAGTTGCTCTCTATAGAGTTTACTCTCTAATAATTGTTGCTTCATATTATGCTAAACTAACTTGATTTGTCTTTTGTTCTATCCAAAAATTCTAAATAGGCAAATCATCAGTTTTTTAAAGTGATCAAATTAGTAATCAATTGTATTGTATTACTATAAGGATAAGACTAGATATTTTGCATTTATTTTCCCCCAGTTAAAATACTTTGGTAACATTCTATTATCCTACTGATTTTGATCTACACTTAGTAAAAAATTAATGATATCTGCCAAGTGTATACCTATTTATTGTCTAGGAATTTCAAATTGATAAATGCTTTTCCCCTCCAATTTTGTGAATTTAATTGAGAATTTCACCATAAGTATTTACATTACAAGTAATAAAAGAATAGGGTAAAATAATCAATTGTTATTTCCGCAATATGATTCTGTTGATACAGTTAATCGGTGGGGTCAAAGGATCCTTCTTGTACAGTATAGCAGATCTATTTTCACAACATGTTTTCTTCTTGCCAGTGCTCTTTTGTTTCCACTCTCTTTGTCTTTTCTACTTGTATAAGGAAAAACACATTTCCTCTCTGTTTCCATCCTGAAGTATCATGACTAGTTCTGCATTAATGAGCTTAATGGAAATCCTGGAGCTTCTGCATATAACTGCTGAACATCCATTATAATAGGACTACTTTTACATGTCTCCTTTTATGTAAAGAGTTTTCCAGATATCACTTCCACTATTGTATTAGCAACATTGATTTTTTGTGTTTGTCTTTGATTGTAGATGTTATTGCAGTTATCTCCTTAGAATTTTCATCATCATTTAAAAATGTTATTATTACTGTATACTAAGAAAATTCTATACAAAAAAGTGAATAAATATGACATAATGTAGGTGTACTAAACATGCACAAGTCTCACAGTCAGCAGAATTAGATGTACCTCTTGTCCAGTTTTGTGACAGACAGGCTCATCATCAAAATTTTGCATTCGTAGGTTAAAAGAAAGATAACAATATTAATGGTTTAGTTAAAAATCAGTGTGAAAGACAATTTTCAGTGCAAGGTGCCTGAAAAAAGAAAGGCTGGCAAGTAAAGGCCACATTACACTGGAACCTAAAGTGACATTACATTGCAGATATTCTACAATATGTCAAAGGGTTGGTGATTTAATTGTCTGAATGCATGATTTGGTGAGTCAGTTTAGACTAGAGCAAACTGGACCTGTCACTGAAATCACAATGGGTAAAAATGGACCTATTCAATCTGCCTCTCAATGCCCCAAATTCTTCCTGGTTGTAAATTAGAGCTCCTGGACAATGCATTAACTCATTCAGGTCACCAGGGTACTATGTCAGCTCAGTGTTCACAATTGCCCATGACCAATTCTGCCCTCTCCACAGCAGGAGCAATGCCATGTCATTGTGTACGCTCTTCTTTAGGATAACATCATGTCTGAATGGGAAGGAACAAAAGACATTTCTGCTTTCCTTCCACCCACTCTGCTTAGGCATAATCATACCCCTCCTCCCACTTGGCCAGATTATGAACCAGACAGAAAATGAGCTTAGAGGATGAATATGTGGTTTCCTACAGGCTTGAATAAAATCAGGAATTGAGTGCCATTCAATGTCATCCTTCATTCCATGAAAAGGGAAGTTACGGGATAGCTGGAGCTCAATGCCTCATGTGTAGTAAAGTCTTCACACCATACTATCTTTTGCTAAGACTGACATATTAATATGGCAACTATCTGTTCTCTGACAACATCTCACTTCACTTCTCCATGGGTCACTTCTATCCAATAATACTTTCTTTTTTATGTATTAAACATCCCTAGTTCTCAATGCATCTGTGCCTTTGTAATGAGGTTCTCTTTACATGAATTATGCCATCCTTCACTCAACAACTTTGAGTTTATCTGTCAGATTGCCACTTGTAAATTATATTTATGGGGAGTCCTTACTTGAAAGAGTGATTTGTATGAAGTCCCACCCTTTGTTTGTTTGTTTGGTTAGTGACCTATGTGAAGCACACATCACAGTTTGTACTTATGCACCATTTTATCATGTTCTTTAAATATTTCTCTTCACTAACCATCAGCTTGAAATATGTATGCCAATATCACATTTCTTTATTATGGAATACCTACAAGCTACCACAATTCTTGGCACATAGCAGGTGTTCAGTAAATGAAGTAGTACAGGCTGTCTATCACTGTTTTTTGTTCTCCGGATCTCTATTCTGACTTGAAGAATTTAGGGAATGGCATTGGTTCAACAAACACTGTGGAACTAGGAAATGAAATATTTCAAATTCAAATCAGAAAAATAAATTGCAAGATTTCTTATTCTTCACTTTCCCTTTGGTTTACTGCCTTCATGGTCTTCTCCTTGGCCAGTTTACCATAATACCTAGTTAGCAGTAAATATGAGAGAATCTGCAAATGTGACCTTAACTACCTCATTCAAAGCTATCCTCACTCTGAGACTCTGTGTAGTCATTTCTGTGATCATTTGACAAGGACTAAATGGTCAAATTTGAAAGCCTTTTTCCCTTTAATTTTAAAACTCTCTGTAGTGAATGTATTATCTTGTTCACTGTCCACTACTCAAACGATTTCTTTTGCATATACTCATGACTTAATTAATATAAAAAGTAAAATTTGCTTTTTTTAAACTTTGTTCATAATACTGCTTACAACTAGTTATGAGGATAATTTTGTGTCTCTCACATTTCTCAAACAAAAGCAGGGAATAGGAATGAATCACAACTTTTAGGTCTTCTGACACAGAAGCAGCACTCAATATTAATAGGTTATTCCAATCCTCTCTGTTCTTATTCTAGATCTCATTGCTCTTGTCATCATAGACTAGTGTTGACCTGTCCTACTGTTTAATTCTTATCCCAAAACCTCACCTTCTTATTGAATTTCTCCCTGCTTTTCTTCTTAGAAACATTCTTCCTACTGCCACTGCCATTATTGCTTCTTCAAAGCTGAGGGAGAATTTCTCACCAGAGGTAGCACTCTTTAAGATCTGGGATGTGTTGCCAAGATCTTTGAATGATGTTTCCATTCCTCTGAGAAGTTGCAATAATTTCTTCTGGCACAGAGACAAAGAGTTTGGATGTTACCTCAGGTCACAGCAGTGGTTCATATTGTTAGTTTGTGTCCCAAACTAAGGCATATACATTTTTCCAATAAATATTCATTATCCTCACCATGTGCTAGGCACTCTTGTATGCTGCAGATTGTGCAGTGAACAATAACCAACAAAGCAACCTGCCCTTATATACCTTGTTTACTCAGAGGTTTGGGCAGTCACTCATTTCTTGTCTTCTCAGAAATCTGCAACTTAATATCCCTCAGTAGTTTTAGTGTCAAACCCAAAGCCTTTTCACTTTTCAGGTGACTCTAGTGAATTTTTATGCAAATAGTTGCTCAACCTCTTGGAAATAGGATCCTTGCTAGCTTGATAGGATATGTTATCACTCTGGAGCTAACAAAATTAGTGGTAAAATGTACTGAGTGTTTCTATACCAGATGTAGAATTAAAGACTTGGTAAACTAAAAATTTCTTAAGTTAGTTTAAGACAAATTTTAAGGGGAAGGTGCTATAACCATATTATAGCTTGAAAATCTGAAAAAATTACAGGATTTTACCTCATACACATTGAATTCTAGTGAAGGCTCCAGAACTTATATTTAGGTTGCCAGACATTAGACTCTGGTACTGGATATCAAAGACAGATGGATAGAGTGAAGAAATGAAGAAATTCCTCCCTTTTAATATCTATTCTTCCATTTTTTGTCATTCCATACGTTCTAAAAATACTATTTTCTTGGTTTATGCTAAACCTTGTGCACGTTAGTGCAATTTAGCTTGCATCAGTTTTCTATACCAAGCATCTTGGTAACATAACAATTCAGCTAAGCTGATTTCTTGCCTTCTGCTTGTTTTCACATTGAATTTTCATAGTCAGAAGATTTTCATTCTTTTCTATATAAATACTTGATTCATATATTTCAGTTTTCTTGTCATATTTTCTCATGGGAGATGTATGATACTTCTAATGTAAGAACTGTCTTAAATCATTTGAATCAGAACTAGAGCCAATTTTAATGCAAACAACAAAGGTACATGGTGTTTTGCAGAAAGCTTGTCAAGCAAATAGCTGAATCAATACCTTATATACATTTCCTACTTCTCTTATGTAATTACGAATGCTTCATTCCTCTATAACATCAGAAGCATATTTAGTATAGGTTATCCTAAAGAAAAGAAAGGGGAAGAAAATTTGATATAAATTATTTACTAACTCCTTCCACGAAATATTTTTTTAATAAAGGGATTATAGATCAGTAATGTCAAGACATTCTACATTGTTGTTTTTATCAAAATAAGGAATCTTTTTATTAAGGTATCCCAGAAAGGGCAGATTTATGGATTGAAGGGAGTATGTTTAATATGTCCATATCCATCTAGATTGACAGTTCTCACAGACATGAATTTCCCCAGAGAGACAGTGTTACTGGTGTCAGTGGATGGCATCATTTACTTCAATGTTCCATTATTAAATTGATAACAAGATAATTCCTCTGCTTCTCAGAGACATGACAGGGTTTACAATGGTTAACACTCTTATTGCATGGGGTTTGATGTTCTAGGTAGTTTTTAATAAGAAGCATATTTGTATTTCAACATTGAAAAAAAATGAAGTGAAAACAATATAGTAAAATAAAATCAAAACAGATATACCGGGAAGCAAAATATGGCTATTTAAAGACTGTTTGTCTCATGATATATAATCTTGTTTAAAAGAAATATAATTCTATATGTCCTTCATTTATACACTTAACACAATTTTACTATTTAGAATCATATAATATGTTACTTGTTCACATTGAAATTTACATATTTAGTTTAGCATTTTAATATAGGAAATATATGATAGTTATAGATGAGTATAGAAACTCAGGAATTAGTTAATATTTTGAGAATGTTTTGTATTTGCCAATTTATCAAACACAGGTATATAAATAGAAATGGAGGTAAGGTTATAGATGCAATAGTGGCTGATAAATAGACAAATGAAAATGCTTCAGAAGACAACTACAGTTCAACAAAGCAGCTGTTTTTTTTATAATTAAAGCTTTATTTTATTTGTGATTTTTAAAGTCTTTAAAATTAATGCATATATATTTTTCTTACATTCTTGAAGGTACCTGTTATTAACCCCATGTTATAGATAAGGAGATAGAGGTTTCTAGAAGGAACTTATCTAAGAGACTATGAAACTTACCTAAGATCCAAGTTGGTAAATGTGGAAGCCCATGTTCTTTCACTATATCATATGACTTCTATGCTGAGCTGTTTCTTATCAAATAGCTTACAAATAGGGTAAATCTTTCTTTACATTCTTAAGACAATTAAAGAATTATTTAATAATTGTGTAGCAAAGTTGTGTTTTAGGGAAAATACTACCCAGTAGTAAGAAATTATGAAGCAATAAGAAATCCTTTAGGCTGGAGGTAAAGGCAAGACCTCATTAAAAAGTAGCTCAGCCAGCAGTACTGGGCTGGGGATAGCTCAGAGTGAATGAGTCCTGCCATCCCATGATGAGTGGAACAATACCTTCACATTTGTTTAAAAGTGTATTGTGTTTGCAAATAGCTTTCTAGGTCATGGATCCATAATGATTTGCAGGTTTTTTTTTTTTCTCTTCACAAAGAATAGTGTAAAGTTTTGGCAACTGCTAACTACCCAAGAAATACTGCAAAAGAAATGCAATGTCAGTTATTTCCATGTATTCTAGGATTCATTTCTGATAGAAAAATGTTGCTGTAAATATAAAAACTAAAAAAAAAAAAAATAGTGTTTCCAAAGTTTTAAGTGAGGTGAGTCCCAAAATGTGATGCCAATGGTTAAAGCAGATCATAGCGTAAAGCATTGATTCTGAAAGAATCTAGCACCATACGTAATTATTGGATGTATCTTCTTTAAACTATGCCAGGCTGTAGTTTTATGTATACCATTGAGAAGATGATAAGCCTACATACTACACTGAAGGAGTGAGAGGTTAATTCATGTGAGTTTAGTCCTTGTAGGTAAATGCAATGACACATTTTGAAATCCTTTCAAAGCCACAAAGAATGAGATTGACCTCTTTGTAAAACATCCTATACTGTGACATGTTTTTCACATTCTCAACAAAAAAAAAGTGATTTAATACCAAATGCTGACTAAATGGGACCTGAATAAGTCAACGGTCCTTGAGCATCAATATTATCGGGTTGCTTTTGTTATGCTAATAATTTCCTTCATCCCTTTTATAATAAGACAGTGATATTGAATAGTTGCCATATCAACTAATCAGGAATATAGCTAATATAAGTAAGACACTACCTTTGGAAAATAAAATGTCGAGTAAATAACCCCTGCCACTGAAGGAATGTATATTTTAGGATGGAAAGGAAGTATACACACAAAATAACAATAAAAGGAGAAAATTGACATCTTTACAGGTTATACATGCTACAGGAGTAAATATAAACACACACACATACCTGCTATAATAACTATAAAACAGATACGGTTGCTGCTAGGGAGATGTTAAGAAACTTCATCAGTAATAATACATGGGAGGTGCCATTTTACTGATACATATTTCCCTTAAATATGTACAACTCAGGAAGCATATAGCTTTTTATTGGAAAGGAAGTGCTCCAACTAGGATTGGGATTTTATGGAAAAGATCATCTTGTTAGCTATGAATTTATGACTCTTGTAATAGCTTAAATAAGAATCTTGTAAAATTATGTGTATGGATGGTTTTGATAACTTTTCAATTTACCAGTGTTCCAGAGTTTGTTCTTTTGATTAAAAAAGGTTTTCTTTCTTTTCCTTCATAGTTTCAGAGAGAATAGATTCTCTCTATTGGTTAAAAAATATGCCATAGTACTAACACGGAAATTTTATTTTAATAGAGGAAATTTTATTGTAAAATTAAGAAAGTTGATGAGTTTCTAAAAAAAATAAAAGCTATATGGTTAATAAAATTTTTAGAATGGTCTACAAAGATTCACTCACAAGGATATTTAGGGTGATGTGACCAGATGAAGAAGCTGATCCTTCAAACCAGACCAAACTCCAAGGCAAGCAATAGAGATACTTCAATACCACTTGCTGTTAGAAAGTTTAGTAGGATACAAGTTGTGAAATAAAATACTTGGCACCTAGGAAAAGACTTGACTCATTTTAGAGCTACAGCATATTCAGTGAAAAATGAAACTTATTCTACAAATAAATGAGAGTGATAAGAAATGTGATGAGGCAGAGTAATTCTATATGAAAAGAAAGAACACTATGAGGATCTTGCCCTGATAGTTACAAAGCAAAATTAATTTTCCTCAATAGGTGTCTTCAATGCATATCAGGAAAATGGCATCTTAAAGTTAACACCAGACTAAAGTAGACATGTCCTTTAATATATGAATTGTAGACACTAATTTGGCATGTTAGTGGCTGTAATTGCGAGATAGTGGTCATATCCCATATAATGAGCTTCAAAAACCTACAACCTATTTGCTGTGGTATATTGATATAGCGAGTCCTTTACTAGAAATTGCTTGTGAACCCAACCAGGGTTGATAGCCAATTGATAGAAAAATTAATAAACTCCAACTTGAAATGAAGGACTTCACCTAAATAAGATGAAATTTTAAGGTTAAGTTTTTATACTAGAATTTTTATTTTCAATTTGTAAAAGTATCTTTGTGTATGCTTGACTGAGTAATTCAGTCTCACAGGTATTTCAGAATAGTTTTTGGATGCTGGTTGATGGGAAAACATATCTGTTTATACATATATATAACTGATATTTGACTTATATAGACATATATTCACATAAACAATTTGGAGGCATGAATTATACATTTAGTAAATGTAATATATTTTTCTGACTTAGTCTCATGATTTCTACTGAGAAATAATACTCAAAGTGGTTAGAATATATTTAAAGGAAGGGAATCACTTACCCTAACTGAAGGGGCATACCTTGGGATGGGAGGAAGAGAAAGGGAATAAAATTTCTTAATATTAATACCTAATATGTTGCAAACTTTTCCTATAGAAATCAAAAAGCTCCATGTTACTTTAAAAATTATACTGAAGAAAATACTGCTAGATGGTAGCAAATAGTTTAAATAGTTCTATACCAAGGGGAAGATAGTTGGATGACAAAATCTACTGCATTTGTACATCCTTATCTTTTTATATGGCTCTCATCAACACCACTGTTTCATGGAAGAACAACATGGTACCACAAAGAAGCTTCTACACAACCTTTATAATCTCCATTCATTCCTTTATTTAGCAAAAATATGAGTTTATTGTTTGTTTGTTTTATATTTTTGTTCCAAACACAAGCACAGAAACCACTTACCCTTTGTTCTTGGTAGTTGAAAAACATATGGTAAACCTTTACACTGTATAGTTGTTCACAATCATGCATGTGAAAATGCATTAGAAGAATTTATGAGACATGCGGGGACGTTGGCTGCATTGAAGACTGAAGTCCTCATCACATCCTCTATGATATTGCTCTATGGTGATTTGTTCAGTGGGGGAAGGAAGACTACTTCTATATTCATTCATTAAATGATGGAATAATTGGAGGTGGTTGTAAATAATTCAAAAGGTTCTGAATCAGAGTTTTTCTTAAAACTCCAATTATTCTAGACGGTGTTTGTTGCCTTATTCTAAGTAATTAAACAGTGTTATATGTTTATAAAGCTATTTGCAAATGTGTAATCATTATCAAAACAAAAAGCATTGGATGACTCAAAATTGCAGTCTTATACGTTTTTCCACTTCTTAACTGTTTGTGTCTCCCTACATAATTCCTAAGGCAAGTATATGCTTAAAAATTTATTTTCCAAGCAAACTTTAAAATTGAAAAATATTATAGATTAGGAAAAGTGTGTAGTCTACCTTTGTATAGATTAAAAACCCTATCCATGCGATTATTTCATTTTGAAAGGATGCTTTTCTCTGATTTGTTTAGATAGTTTCAAAGATCATGTAATCATATATGGGAGACAGGAGAGAAAGAATAACAAAACAAACACCTCATTGTTTCTTAAAAACAACATTGATGTCAGCACTGTACATGCATGAGCAAGCTAGAAAGTATGAATAATGAGAAAAGGTAATGTTAAAGAAAAAATTTATATTCAAACTTTCATTATATTACTGAGAAAGGAATCAAATTTGAAATTCTGAGAACATCTTTCATAGTTTGCTTTATATTAGAACGTCTACCTTCTAGTGCATTCATTATAGTCAAATGTGACTTTAGTCCAGTGGATGAAGTAGCTAATATTCATACGTATAAAATTGCATGAAATAATTAATTGGTGAAAAGAAACTGGGGATTTTCCATCAGAGAGCTTAATGAGGTATGTAGCCTTTGCATGTGTTGTAATACTAGTGCACAGGTATTACCTTAGACATATTTAAGTGTGACTTGGACACCATTTTTTTATTTTAATTAGGTTACATTGTCTTTTGAGTATCTTTATTTAACAGATAATGTGAATTTAACAGGGACTTTGTTGTACACTGTTTTATTTTTATAGTATGCAAATAAGTACCAAATGCCAACACATTCATTATGCTGTATAAAGTTTATACGGAAAGGTTCCAATCTCTTCGAAAAAGGCCGTGTCATTATTTTTATTGTAAATCACTATGCCAGGCTTCTGAGAAGGAACATTTTGAACTGAAATTTGGAATACAGATGAAGCCCAAAGATTTTTACAGAATGTGGAAAACATCTTTAGTTGATTCAGAAGTATCAATAACATATTAATGCAAAACTGTATTCCATAATACACAAATTTTTTCTTAATTAGATTTCAGTAATCATTATCATGAAAAGAAAAGCATATTATACGTTTAGTTTTACCGCTGCTTACCAAGGTGTCATTGTTGGAAAATGTGGCAGTTTAAAATGGAGGTGGAAACAACTGTTTGTAAACATGGAAATCGCTTCCTATACAGAAAAGTGATTGAAGTAAAGGAAATTGTAGTGGGTATGAGACATAATGAAGGAGAGTAAAGAGAGCAGAAAAAGAGTGAAGATGAGATCATTTGTGCAATAAGTGTGCACAGGATCATTAGCTTATTCATTCATCTAGTTTTCACTCAGCTCCTTCTCTATCTTTCTCAAAGCAGGTTACTGAAGGAGATAGTCTCCTGGGGAAAAAAGTGATAAATGAGTAATTGCAAAGATGCATAGGAGAAAGATAGGTCCAGCGGAAAGACATATGTCTAATGCAGAGGGAAGAGAAGCTTTTAGCTCTGTGGTTTAGAACGCATGCTGCCTAGAATTCACAGGTAATGGACTTGATTTCTGACTCCAATCCCATTCTTCATGTGTTCTTTGCCCATATTGAGTTGGTCCCAGTATGCTACTCAATCCATAATTTGGCATATGTTTTTAATAGTAGTCCTCTTTGGGACCTGTAAATCCAGGAAACACAGATAACTGGGACTCAAAGTACTTAGAATCTTTTTTCTCTATATGTGAGGGAGAGGGGATTAAATTTCAATTTCAATAAAGCAATTAAGCTAAGAGGCATGATTTAATTAAAATGTGTCATAGATAGTAGTGAATTTCATATCAATTTAATGAAATCTAAAAAAAATTAATATCTGTAAAATGTGAATTTATCTGTTAAAATATATTCTGTAGATACATCTTTACTCTTTCAACTGTATTAGTTATAAATATAATATGCCCACAACGTGTAACTCCAGAAAGATCAAAAGAACATATAAAGATGATGCTTCTTATCCTTTCAAGTGACATATTTTTAAAAATCTTATCTACGACTGTTTAAAACTAAAGTATCTGCTATTTCAAAATGTCATTGTTTGCAACCCAACTAAATTGTAGAAAATGGCAAATCTGAATATGACGTTAGTCGCTTAGTCATAGAAATAATCATTGAATTTCACTGAAAAGTACTTAATGTCAAATATATAATTCCATGTACTTCTCAAAACAGTCCTTATGAAATAAATGTGGTAACCCAAATTATTTCCATTTTATAGATTAGTAACTGATACAGAAAGATAATTAAATGATATAATAGTATCAACATGGAGTGTCTGCTGCAAGGCAGTACTATTTTATATCTACAAACAAGATTCTTATTCTAGTTAAGCTTACATTTCAGCTGAGTAATGAAAAAATATATATGTATATAATAAAGTGATATAGTAGACAGCATCAAAAAAAAAAAAACCTAAGAAAGGATGTGTTGTAATGCTATATAGAGTGCCACCAAGAATGCCATTTGAGCAGAGAATGGACATAGGTAAAGAGAGCACCTGTGAATGTCTGGAAAAGAATATGTAAAGTTGAGGAAGCAGCCTGGGAAGAATCCCCCAAGGATGATGAGTATATTCTACAGTAAATTGAATTTATTCTTCCTTTGAAATATCTGTGAGATAATATGGCATACTTGGAAAAGAGTGAGTTACATATTTTCTGAAGTCCTTGACTTCTTAAAAGCATTGCATTTAACAAATATTTAATTGCCTCCCAAATATTTATTTTATTGAAATAACATTGATTAGTAACAAGTTTCAAATGCACAAATTTATGTGTCCACATCTGTTTATATCATGCTTATCACCAAAAGTTCATTTTCCATCTGTCACCATGCAATATACCCCTTTTGCCCAACTTATCTACTCCATTTCTCCCTTCCATTATGTTAATGACCATTTTGTTCTTTAGTCCACAAGTTTGTTCTGATCATTTATTTGTTTCTTTATCATCTGTGGGTGAAATTGTATAGTGCTTATCCTTCTCTTGTTTGACTTGTTTCAATAAAGCTTAACCCCCTCTTAGTTCATTTAAATAGTGCAAAGGACAGGGTTTAGTCTTTTATAAAGCTGTGAACTATTCCATTTTATTGTTACAGCAGAATTTATTTTCTCATTCAACAGATTATTTTGATTCCTACTGTATGTCATATGTACCAGTAAGCAGAACAGACGGTATCAGCCCACAAGAGACATTTTATTGAAATATAACACACAAAAACCTATATCCTCTTGAAATTTACCATACAATGTTTGAGACACATTAGTTCTGTTGGTAGCTATCAATGCATTAAACATGCAGTCATAGTTAACAAAAACAAAACCATTACATCTTTCAAAATAATTATAATAACAATTAGTATTTACATAGCATTTTCATTTTAGTATTTAAAGTATTAGAAAACATGTATAATAATGTTGACAACACCCATGTGCTATGTATGGTGTTAGAAGTTCCCAACCAGTTTAGTGTGGTATATTATTCCATGTAATTACCTGAAGAATTTTTATGGTTAACCTCATTGTCAACCTTTTATTTTTTAATTCCTATATCACATTTAACACTATATTATCAGCTTTGTTAATCTATAAAGACAGTTTATTAAATGACTATTTATTGCAACCTCCAAATAGAAAATATTTAGAATTAAAATATAAACACTTTACAGCATATTTGGAATCATCCCCTTCACGTGCCTTTTAAAGGCAGTATCTCTGAATGAATCACATCAATCCAGGTAACATTTCATGACCTTTTAAATAAAATGAAAGTCAAGTCTCATACACAGGTTTTGTGTAGGAAACACACCTTTTTTTGTGTACAGCAAATTCAAATCTCATGACTTCAGTTGACTTACTGCCACCTCTGTGAAGGGTCAACAGTGATAAAACAACAATCCAAATCCAGTTCGACATCATAGACTAAAGTCAGTGCCAAAGTTATACTATGAAGATGGTAAAAGGCTTATGGTTAGAAAAATATATGGCCCCATGGTAGTTTCAAAAATGTGTTTTTTGCCCCTAGCAAGTATTACAGTCCTTAGAGAAATGAAATAGGGGAAAAATTAAAAACTAATAATAAATAACAATAAATTCTCTTATTGATATTATTTATATGCACATTAGTTGTCATTGTTCAAAGAAATGAGAATAAAAATGTAAATGAAGAGGAATAAGAAATGAATGAATAAGAAAATAAAGATAAATAAAAATTATATTCCTTCACTGAGTAGAGTAAGAGAAGACAGGTATAAGTAAAAAACACGGACTTGGGTAGCAGTGTAATAGGAACTAGAATGGATATATATGCAGCACACTGAAATATTCAATAACAATAGTAATTCTCTCTCTGAGATTATTGAGGATAGTGTGATTGAAGTTGATTCTGAGTTAGAACTTGAGAGTGTGTGGAGACATACTGTCAGATAGGATGGTACTATAAGAAGAATAGATATGGGGAAAAGACTGAAAACTTCATATACATACACATGCATGTATACATATGCACGTGCATGTGTTCATACATGTGCAATATATGTGTGCGAACATGTGTGTGCTTGCATATATGCACACGTGTATTAAGAATAGACATGGGGAAAAGAATGAAAACTTTATATGTGTGTGTATACATATACACATGTATATATATACATGTATATGAAAGAATGAAATATATATGAAAGAATGAAAACCTTATATAAATATACATACATACATACACACGCATACCCACTTGTATATGCATATATACACATGTCCATACATGCACATGCACATGCATGTGCATATACACATGCACATGCATGTGCATATACACATGCATCCATGCACATGCATGCACATATGTGTATGCATGCGTGTGTACATGTGTATATGCATAGAGGTATGTAAGGTTTTCATTCTTTCATATTCATATTTCATATGTTTCATTCTTTCATATGCATGTGCATATACATGCATACATGTGTGTATGTACATATACATATATAAAGTTTTCATTCTTATCCCCATGTCTATTCTTCTCATATATAAATATATATGTACTATATATATATATATATATTGCTTAATTTAGTCTATAAAGAACAGCACTATGATTTGGACCAAGATTATCATGGGCTAACACCACCTATCTTCATCCGTAGCATGGTTAAGTGCTCAGAAAACCCTTCTACACTTGAGTTGCCCTCTGACTTTGTGATTTCTTAAGTAATTCCATCTACCGCTCTAATTTCAGTTACATACAGAGTTACAGTGAAAAAAGCAACACGTCACACAGAAATAGGTTTAGCAAGCCCCTAAAAATTAAAGTAATAAAAATTGGCACATATTGAATAAAGCCCATATATACACCCACATTGAATAAAACCCATATATAAACATATATATACATATATATATATATTCACATGTTTTTCTATCCATTTGTTGGGCAACAGTGAATAGTTACTTAATCTCTTAAAATAAGGTTTTTATTCTAACTATAAAATGGGACTGATAGTTTCTACCTTGTCATGTTGCTCTGAGGATTAGAGATCAAGTATATAAAATATTAAGCACAGTGCTTGGCATGTGCAAGTTCACAGCATATTTTAGCTCGTATTGTACTTAATAGTAAGGTTCTCAATTAACTTTGACTACATAACAAAATACACCAAAATTCTGTGGAAGCAGCTATTCATTTAGTGCACAATTTTGCAAGTTAGCAATTTGGACTGGGCTTAGCTGTATGGTTCTTCTGGTCTCAACTGATGTCACTCCATCTATGGTCAACATCCAGGTAGATTAGGGGCTATCTGGTCTTGAGTGTCTCAATTTGATGACTCATTTCTATTCCATTGGCTTCTCATCTTTCAGAACATTATGCTAGCTTGACACATGTGCAGATAGATATAGGTAGGATTTCAAGAGAATAAAAAGGGCAAAATCCTCTTCAAGCTTTGGTTTGGCACTGGCATACTATCACTTTTCCTTAGTTTTGATGAATAAAACAAATCCCAAATGTCAGCACAGATTCAAGTGGTGGGAAAATAAATCCCCCACTTAATAAGATTAGCTGCAAAATTATATTGTAAATGGGGCATGGATACAGAGAACACTTTTTTTTCAAGTAATTTACTACAAGAGGGTTGAAGACTCAAAGTCAAACAGAATCTCCAGTGTAAATCGAAAGGATAGAAAATCAATATGGTGTAGTCTTGATGTAGTAGAGAGGAACTTGGAGTCAAAAGACCCGAACTTAATCCATGCCTCTGCTATTGATTAGCCTGACCCTACTAAAATAAATTAAATTACTTGTGCTCATTATTTTCTATATAAGGTTCTCTAAATTATTTTGTACTTGAGAGAAATGAGATAATGTATGTGAAAATGTTTTGATACTAAATATAAATATATGGACACATATAATGAATTCATATTCTTTGATTTAGAATATTTTATAGTTACAAGAGGTTCTTGAGTCTATTACCTTGAACCACTTAACTTTCCTTCTCATTCACTATAAGATATGGGAACTTGCTTCTGATAGATATTTAGATTAGTAATAAGAACATATATTACTTGCAACTTCTTTTCTCATCTTAAATTTTAATGTTTCTTTAGGGCAAATATTTATTGACTATCAATTATATACAGAGCCCAATACTGGTACTAGAAACAGAGAGATAAAAAATGTGTCCTGTCTCCAAAAACACTTTTAAAACATGCAAAAATAACCTAATATAATAAATAATGTGATCAGAAATACAGAAGATCCTGTGGGATCACAGAGAAGTGGTGCTTGGCATAGACAGGGAAGAAAAGGGTGACAAGGAAGCTTTGTTTGTTTGTTTCCTAAAGAGGGTATTAACCAAATGAACAACAAATTTATTAGACAGAAAGAATCTAGAATTCAAATTCAAATTTTCAGCTGATTAGACACTGTTGTTTTAGGTCTTGCCTTAATAAACTTGATTCCTACCTGTACTTCCAGCCCCATTGCCCAAGAAGTATAGATATTCATTTCTCCCAAAACTACACTAAACCACTTGAAATTCTTTAAACAGAGCATATTCCTTAAACACAATGGCCTATGCCTTTGCTCCTGCTGCTCACTCTACCTGGTACTATTGTCCCTTTTATTTCTAATCAATTTCCAGTAAATACACTTGGGTGATTTCATTGGTGGAATCATTTTTCAGTGAGTTAAACAGGTACAAATGATCACCCTTTTCTTTCTGCTCTCACTCTATCCTGGTTCATACACTATAATTATTTTTGTATCAATTTACATATGTTTCCATTATTATACCATATGCTCCTCCAGCACAGGGACCATTCCTTATTCATTCAGACAAAAGGAATAGACACACGGTCAAGAGAATGGTGAATGCATGTTACATCAAGATACAAATTCATTATGGTTGGAGCAAACTTTCATTGTGTTCTTGTATAACATATTAAAAACCTGAATTTTTTTTCTGAAGTTGGATTTGAAGCAGAACTATGATATGCCCAGCTTTGTCTCTTTAAAGGGATTGGCACATGGCATAGACTGAAATCAGAGCTAGGGAGACTATAAGAAAGCTACTACAGTGATCAGGGGCTTGGGAGGTTCAAGGATTTTTTAAAAAGTAGAAGGAAAAAGAATAGCATTCTATTTCTTTTGGGATAATTTCTAGCAGTTCTGAGCACCCAGATTTTTAAGACTCATGGCTTGAAACCTGAAGAGGAGAAGATAAATATGATTTGTCCTGTGATAACTCTGACTACAATAATTTGGAAGTATAACACATTCCATGGGAAGTGAAAGAAATGTCTACCTTTTAAAGTGGAAGGCAGGAGGAAAGCACATTCTTGATCAAAGTTGAAAGGTCAAAGTCCCCCAAAGAAACCCAGTACCACCAAGTTAGCAAGACTATTTTTCAGTTGGTTTTTCTATAGTTTCTGTTCTTCTTTCTGCTCCCTGGGGTGGGTTAAGATGGCTGGAGCTTAGCTCTTCTGGATCATGAGGTGATGTGTGAAATAGAAACCCCCTTGTTGAAGATAGCAATGAAAATGCTTTAATGTCTTCTTACTCTCAGTGTGTACATTCCAGGAAAATTGTCCCAATCGCACTATATATATATTTGCACTGAGACACAGAGTACATTTAAAATTTGCACGTTGTACAATAAATTAATATTTAATGAACATTTTCTTAGTTTAAATGTCTTTGGAAAATCACATGTCCTGTGCAATTTTTCCTCTTCAATAAAATCCTAGTAATGTTAGAATGATTTTGTTAAATTGTTTGACAAAACCTAACTGAGCTACTTGTAATTTACAGTTGTTCACCGCTGTCACTTTGAAGTTTATCCTTACTATAAAATGTAGGTTCTCTTGAAGATGAATTATGAACTGAACTTCCAGTGTAGTTCACAGTATAGGTACAGAATTTCAAAATAGTTTTGCCAAGATGTGTTTTAAGGATATACTAGACAAATGCCTACTGCTTAAATTCCCTTTTAACCATGCAGTCTGCTTGTTATCACTAGGCAATTTCTTCATCTTAGTTTCTGATCTTTAAACCCTGTTGTAATTCAGTTTGATAAAATGCTTAATAAAGTCATTTTATTTATTCCATAAGAAAATGTAGTTATAAAAATAATTGTCCATGAACTCTGGTTCTTTAACTTAAAAGTTTGAGGGGTGGAATTGGAAGTAATTTGACAATGAGTTTAGTATCTTTTTTTTTTTTTTCAGACTGGGTTGTTCTATTGTTTTTAACATTTATGAATTTGAGTTTTTAATGGAGACTCAACCAACAGAATTCACAAATGATTATAACTGCCTTGTAGAAATTAGATGTTTAGACAAAATATATTTTAAAGGATATTCATCAGCTAAAAAGAAAACCAATACTGTGTAAAAGTGCAATTTAGAAGTATTCTCCATAAAGCTGAATTAGAAATAAGAATAAGCTTTCATGAAACTCATCAAATTTTATTGATTGAAGAACCATAAAAACATCATGATGAGTCTCAATATTTAAAACTTACATTTTATCGTCATACATAGAAGGAGGCTCTAATCAGCATTCCAGTTTTTTAAATTATATTGTTATGATTTTATCCACTAGACTTATTTTCCAAAAACATTATTAATCTAAATTAAATATACTGCCTTTGAACTCTAGTTATCTAGTAAATTTGTCTTTTCCTTAGATTATTTTAATATTAATATTTCTCTGTAAGACTTTTAAACCAAATTCTTTGAAGATTATTTCCATACTTCCATATCTCCTTCATACTTCTAAACCCATGTTCCCCTGTTCTCTTTACTGTGAACAGGAGATCTTACCTACTTCATAAAGAAAATGTAAACCCCAGAAAGGATTTTCAAAATAACATCTTTTTTTTAAATTAAATAATCACTATTAAGAAAGATATGCCCTCTGTCTGGCAGGAAAATACAAAAATAACCTCTTCTCCTGGCCTCTAAGACAGAAGCTGTATTCAGAATAAATTATTTTACAAAAGAAAAAGAAAGATTTGTAGATCATCAAAACTGAAATTTGGGGACTTCAACATGCATTGTTTCTAAAAGGAATAGTTCATATCAAGAAGTCATAGGTTTGAGAAACAACATTCCTTGTGAAGTTCATTGTAGCAAACCCTGCAAGTATCCCCCTGAGCGTACACCAGTCCTGAGCTCCCAAAGAGAAGAACTCCCTCCTCTGCCACCAGGCCAGGACCCTATGGTGGGCATCCACCCACCAACTTGGCTCAGCTGTTTGGCAATGGAGAGAAATGTCCTGGGTTGCAGAGACCTCTGACACTTTGTTTTCCAGTATTTTCCAGAGTCAGTGCAGTCAGATGTCAAAGCTCTCATGAGGCTTTTAGAAAAGTGCCCATTCAGGATATGTAGCCTAGGTGCCCGCAAATGCTGCTGGCAAGCCTTCCCTAGCTAATGACCCAATTCAAGAATTATACAGTACTTTATGACAAAGAAGAACTGAGAAGAAAAAACCCTACAAGGCTTTCAACTTCCCCTCTTTACTCCAGGTGCACACATGCGCATACATGCACACTCTAAAAAAATTCTTCCTAAAAATTTCAAGTTCAACATCTGAGAGGTTGATACCTCTGAAAGTTTCCCAGTTCCAGGGCAGCTTGTATTTCCAGAAGCTTCCTCCAGATTGTAGTGTACCATGGCCCTTCTTCTCCAGGGGGAGCTGAGGGCGGAGGAGGGGTAATAATCATGGTTCCTAAGATAGCTGGAGCCTGTATGGGGCAGGCTGGTGGGGCCAGGTAACCAGTTCTGCCAATAGCTCCCACCATACATTCTCCATCAGGAGCTTGGGTGCCTGTCTGGCTACATCGTAAGCTCTGGCATCCCATGGAATTGGTCCTGCACCTGGACTGGAACTGCTTTGTTCAAATGCACTCCAGAACTTCCTGGTAGAGAACTATCACAAAGGACATTCCTCTCAGTGTCTAGTCAATAATGGTGTCTGGGGTGTGGTCCAAACCACCCTTCAGTTGTATCTGTTTGCAGTTGGAAGAAAGAGTGATGCGTTTCAACTTCTTTGGCTTCAGATATTCCAGAACTTTTCTCAGCCCCAATACATGTCAGCATTTGGTTTTAGGCTTTACTAACTCTTCTACATACAGTCTTTGAAACAGACCACTTCTATCAGTAGATTTGTGAAACAGGCATCTACTCTATGAAGCTTCTGGCTGCAGTAGTCCCTGCATCGCCATCTGTGGCTCTTGGTTTGGCAGGTCTCAGCCACCAGAGGCCTGTCTCTGTTTCCTGTATCTCAGCCCCTACCTCCTTCTCAGACTGACTCTCGAGACGGGAACAACAGCCACCAACAGACTGTCCCTCCCCAGAGCACTCAGCCTGCTCCAGGGCAGGTCATCACCATAGCTTTTTGTCTTAAAAGGTCATCACTGGCCGAAGTCAGGCTGACAGCTTTTTGTTGGAGATGCTTCTGCATTCTCTCCTGTCATGCTTTCAACCTAATCTTCTTTGGCCAGATCTACTTCTTGGTCTTAGGGACCTCCCTCTATTTCACTTTTTTTCACTGGGGCTGGGGACAGGGGTGGTACTGGATACCTGGGGGTTGTACATGGTGTTCACCTGGTTTAAGTGATGGTACTTCTTCCAGACCAGCACCTTTGGAAAGGGCTGGCATTGCCACCCACCCCACCCTTCACAATTGAGCACACTGTGGGTTTGGGATTGGAGAACTGTTTTACATTTTGAAAGTGCTGTTGCTTTGCCATTGTTTTCAACATTTCCCCCAAATCCAATGGAACTGGATGTTGACTCTTTGTTTCACTGTTTTTAAAATTACTTTGTGGCTACTGTAGATTGAAATTTCACAGACTCTGCTTTGTCTCTTTCAGGTGCAAGAGTCAGGATGGGTAACTCCTCTGCCAACCAGTTCTTGGGGGCGAGGGGTTTGCTCAGGATTGCCACATTGTGCTATCTTGAAGGTTTTAGTAGGGTGGGCAATGTGTTTCTCTTTGTAGGAGGAATCTGAAGATTAAACTTCGAGAATTTTAGGATCTGTTTATGAAGGAAACATCTTTCAGTTTATCATGGAAGTAACATTTTTAAGGGCTGGTGACAGTTCTGTAGATAATGTCTGCTAAACAAGATAACACATTGGTGACCAAGACGCTTCTTTTTTACATGAAGAGGAATTGGTAGCAACACTATCAGTTACAGATTCAATCAGATTTGCTTTTTCACCACTTTTTCACCTTCTGATAACACTGAAATGTTGACAGAGACCGTGTAAAGGTCCTTGGTTGGGTGTTTTTGATTTTCTGATCGCTCACTATTCCCTGGACCTTGCAGTTCAGGAAAATCCAACATGGTAAATTCAAACTGAAGACTGGAAGCAGATCCCCTTTTTTTCAATGATTCTTAATTTCTATCTGTTTATGGTAACCATTTGATTTCACATTTTTCCCAGCAAGAGTGGACATGGATGGGAATTTCTACCTGATTTTTCATGAGGTGATATAGCTCCTTCTTACTCTCAGACTTTTGCTCATCAGGCATATTGTTCTTACACAGAACTTGGAATCCTGCAGGAGAGGCCATATGTGTTAATAGTCTGGCTTCATGTTTGAAAGCTTAGTGACAATTGGGTTGGCGTAGTCATACTTGGAGCGAGGTTCTGGATGGATATTCTGTGTTGACTCCTGGGTATAGGGAGAATGGCCATAGAGATAAAGTGTCATCTCAAATTATAAATACTGAGGTTATATCTTCAACATAGAGTTTCTGCTCGGGCATGAATGGTTCCAGAAAACATATATAGGTAGTCTGGGACTACATAACTAAGGAATAAAGATGATTCTGAAGACTCTATCAGTGCCATGCAGAACCCAGAAAATTTGGGACAAATGATTTCATATCTGTTGACAACTGATAACCTCTCTTGGGGGCTCCCTTGGTTCCTGCAAAGCCAAAGCAGGCAGCTCAGTGGACCCCCTCTCCAAGGAGCCTAGCAGCAATCACTCAGCTAACAGGATAAACTTCCACACTAAATCTTTCAATTCAGTGGTATCCATTTCTGTTCTTTCTTTACCCTTTCTTCCACTGCTAAGCTGGCAATGCCTCTCCTATCAAAGGTTACTTTCTCTGTTAACCTGCTGGATTTATCTTCACCTCTTGTCTTCTCACTACTTTCTTCCTCTTTTCCAGATTATTTCCTCCAGCATCAAATATCCTCAGATATCCTAGACCTCCCGCAATGCTTCATGCCCGCCTCATTTTGCTTTTAGCAAACCCAACAAAATCCTGAGGGAGATTTGTTTTTCACTTCACTCTACTTCTTCACATTCTATTCAGGCAGAATATTCTAGGCTGACTTCTGTTTCCTCTGCTTCACAGAAACCCATTTTGTAAAGATTACCAATGGTTTTAGTCTTGCCAAATGCAGTGGACATTTTCCTATGCTGTCACACAAACCCCCAGAGGCATTTATCAGAGTTGATCAACACTTGCTTTTTGAGCACATTCCTCTTGGTATCTGTGATGTCAGTTTTAGATATTTCTTTTTCTATTTATTCTCTTCCCTTTGTGAGGTTGTGACTTAGTCAGGTGTCTTTAAGTATTGTTATATGTTGACATCTCTAAAACTAATACCTTTGTCCTTGACCTCTTAAATGAATCCTAGACTCATATATCCAATGGAACAATAGTCTTTATTAATATGATGCCCATTTTATCACCCTTTTTAAACCTTTCAGTGGCTTCCCATTACATCTTTAGTAAATCTTAAGCTCTTACAGAGTTTACTTCTCAGAAATGTGACAATTTCCTGCTTCTCTCATTTTCTTTTACATACTTTTACCCTATCACAAAATTTCATCAACAAAAGTTCATCCTTTTATATAAACATGTCCTGATCACTCCCACCTTGAAATCTCTGCACATCCACTTTCTTCTCCCCAAAATGTCAATTTTCTCCCAGTTCCCCATCCCATTCTTCAATGTGAGATGCCTTGTTGTCTTTCAGTTCTTGCCTCTAAGAACCCTTCGCTGATTATCATCTTTTAGAGCTCTATTCACACGTGTTTCTCCAACAAGATTTCCTCTGTTCTTGTCTTCATAACAATAATCTTGATATTGAAATAGTTATAGTGTTGTTTTGTTTTGTACTAAAGTATAAGTTGCAGGCAATTGGGACTTTTTGTGCTTTGTTCATCAGGACTGTGTTAGAACTGTTAATAGCACATTCGTGTTCAAGAAATATTGGTTGGATGAACTAACTGACATTGTTTGAATCTCCCACCAGATAGATGTTTATCATGAAATGTAGGATGTTGCTGAAACAAAACATGGCATTTGATTTTTGCATATAAACTCAACCAATAGTGTTTTAAAATATGAGCCATAAAAAACATAGCACTAGACATGACATAAATAGAATGAAATATAAAGAAAAATTACCCATTAAAAAATATGTTTCACTGGATATTCATTTCTGGTAATATTTCATGATGTTTCACTATTTAAAATCCCATCAATTCTCTTTTTTCATAGGAAAAAGGTAATCTGTCCTCTCTTGCTTGATTAAAAACCAAGTGCAGCAGAACACTTGAAGTGTTTTCTAATCATTGAAGTAAGATTCAATTATGCCCAGTGTCTTTTTAGTGTTTATATCTTTTATCTTGACTCTTTGAAAAATCCTAGTATCTTTTAATGGGGAATAAAATTATTTTTGCATCATATAGAATGCAACCATATATTTTCAAAAATCATCCACTGGTTTCAAATAAAGTATTTATTAATTTGCTTAAACCAGTTAGCGTTTTTAAAATAACATTTAAAATAGCATTTAAAAATAAAATTTTGCGTATCAATAAAAATAGTGAAAGAAGTTATTTCAGACATAGCAATTTTTGTTTTGCATACAGTAATTGTCACGATCCCACACAAGATCCCACATGATAGAAACCAGACTATAACTAGAATTTTCTTAAGCTGAAATGTCATAGGTACTAAATCACAAGCACAGGCATATTAGTATATGTGGCTTAAAAGTGAGGTTTCTCTCCATTTACATTTTTGCATTTTTGCTTTCCTCTGTGTCTACTATGTTTTTGGTTTTTTTTTTTGTTTTGTTTTTTTGTTTTTTTTACTAGAAGAGCTATCTTTGGGCGGGGTTGGGAATGTTAGTTAGCTGAGGATTCTGCTCTGCACACACTTACTTCCAGTTTAGGAACCTAGGAGAAAATAAACTTTGACCTTCCCTGCTCCAGTGAAGGATTTTGATGGTAGTCAGTTACTCTGATTAGCCATATTTGGAGTTCTACCTGAGCTTTGGAGCAGGAATGTATACTCTGTTTTTAGAAGATGGGGAATGGACAACAGAGCTGTGATTAGCTCAAAGAGTACGCAAAATAAAACCTGCTGTGTGTTACATAATGTTCTCCCACCTGTGGTCACCGCTCCCCAATGAGAGCCTACCCCAAATTACACCCCATCATTGCATCCCAGAGCATTTAATGACACCAGTGCTTTTGACATTCAGAATCATTCTCTGGGGGATATTTACTTCCTTCCATCAAGTCTAATTTTAACTCCTCATGAGCTTTATGATGATTTAAGCACAACCAACTTATATTTAAAGCACACAAAAAAAGCTTTATCAAAGTTAAAATTGCCATTTAGTAAAGAGGAACCATACTAGTCTCTAGTGGAGGGCATATAACATCCCACTGTCAGTGCTGGTAAACCTTACTTCCCAGGAAGTGGAAATCTGTTGTCAGTCTGCCAACCTAGCTGGACCCTGCCTGCCAGAAGGATCTTCCCTGCTGTCCTCCAGAACACCATAGGAGGGGTACTGGAGAGAAGACATTGTGTAGATTAGCAGCCTCTTCATAATTATATGAAATGTGAACTTGGGGATTACTTTGTGTCTGATCTTGTTTTAAGTAATAAAACTCCCTAAAACCTTGTCATTGTTTGATATCAGATAATATGTACTGTAAGAATCATTTTTTTCAGTCTGCATCTTTGGATCTGACCCCATCCTGGAAATTTTGGCAACAAGCCTCAGTGCTCTGCCTTATTCCTAAATCCTTAGATTAACAAGCTTTTAAAATTGTATTTGTTTTGTTTTTGTTTTTTCATTTGACCTTGAGGCCAGTGAAGCAATAGGAATCTGTTATTTATCCCAGACTTTACCCCAATGGATATTTTGGATTTTTTTGTTTTGTTTTTGATTACATGTATCTATGTATTTTTTAACATCATTGTATGCCCCAAGGTTCTCCCACCACCATATCACCAGTGAACCATCATCTTGACCACTTGTGCTTATCCCTCCACTGACTGCCTCTGACCTTCCCCTCCCTTGTATGCTTTAATCCTGTTGTCAGTTTGTTAGTTTTAACTTTTTCTTTTCCTTTTGCTTTTTTTACCCCTATATCCCAAATATAAGTGACACCATCTGGTATTTCTCTTTTTCTCCTTTTCCTTTAAACTGGGTTATTTGCCCCTCTCCCCCCCCCCCCCCCCCATTTAAAGGCTACTCACTAGGAGTTATTAGCTCTAAAAGGTAGTAGTCCTTCTTATCTCCTTTCTAACTGTTGTTTAATAAATGAAATAAATTGAGGCAAGATAGGATTACCAGAAATTGAATAAAAAGTTAATTCACAATAGCAGAGGAATTATAACTTTGAGAATTTATAATTATCAAGTGATTTAGCAAGCTGAAGGGAGTCCATTGAACATTCACTGACTGGACTATGGGGAGAGGTTGAGTAGACATTCATTAGTCAGGAGATAAATTCTGATTTCCTATAAGTTTACATGAAATAGTCTTCCAGTCTGAGAGGGAGCATGCATGTTCCTCCATTTCATATTCTCTGGTTCCATTTTAGATTGAAATTCTTCACACACAGTTGTGGGGCAGAATTTCTCTGAGATCTTCGATCATATAGAAATGACAGAAAGAAAATCTCTTACTGCAAATGAATAATTATGATGATGGCCATTTTCTGCTTGCAAAAGAACAAGCTTGAAATTTGATTGTTTACTTTCCTTTAGCCCTTAGATAAAAGTTCAGGGAACATTTTTACATTTTCCCTTCCTCCCCAATTTTTAAATATTCCATCTGCACTGCAAAGATCGAGCCCTGAATGCAACCAAATATAATAAGACAGTCTTTATTTTCCTTCTCATCATCTATTTTTTCTTTCTCCTGTTTCCTTTTAAGATTCTGTCTCTGTATACTGTTTACCCTGTCTTTCTTATTTCTCATCACTGTTCTATCATTTTCTGACTCAGGTTCTGTGATTTTTCTCAGTCACTCAAATTCCAACTCTGAGATCTTTTAGTTCCTGATTTTTTTTTCCCCTTAGAGAGTATTTATTGAATACTGGTTTATAACCTTGTATACATTACATAGCTTAGATAACCTGAAACAATATGTCAGTGTGCAGCATTGTGAAAAATATCTATATGTATTACATTATATTCTTCACTAAAATTATAATTTCTGTTCTTTACCATGTATTTGACCTCTTATACCCAATGTACCTACCCCCCTTTCCCACATCCTTTCTTGTATCACTAATTTGTTCTTGTTTTCCAAGAGTTTGTCTTTGCTTTGCTTTGTTTCTTGATTGGTTTTATTTCTTTATCTTCCACATAATGAGTGAAATATACTGTTTGAATTCTCTGCCTGGCTAAATTCACTAGGTAGATCCATTTTATTGCAGATGACAAGATTTCATTTTTTAATAGCTGCGTAGTATTTCTTTGTGCATATATACTGCGTCTTCTTAATCCAATCACCTGTGAGTAGGCGTTTATTTTATTGCCAACTCTTGGCTATTATGAATAATGCTTCAATGAACATGAGGCTACACATATCTTTTCCAATTAGTGTTTTGATATTCTTTGTGAAAATACCCAGAAGAGAGATAACAGAATCTTATGTAGTTTGTATTTTTGATTTTTTGAGAAATCTCCATATTGTTTTCCATAAATACTACTTTGACACCAATTTTCAAGTTGTTCCATTTTTTCCCATAAATTCAGTCTATTTAACATCTGATGACTTTTTCTATCACCAAGACCCACATCTGTATCAACTCTGATCATATGATAATCATACCATAACTCATATGATAATGACTGACAGTTTTTGTCAACAATTTGTTTGTCCCTTCTCTGACTCATGGTATTCGTTTCTTTTAAATATTCTTAATACTCTTCATTTATTCATTTGGTTTTGCTATGTGCCAAACATCAGGCTGGTTATTATAGTAAGTAATACAAAGCGGCTTCAGCGCCCATGGAAATTATAGTCTATCAGGAGGGGATAAAAGTAACTCAAGATTAAGAACAAGGCTTGTTTATCTGCTTTTTACCACTCTCCTCAGTATAATCACAGCTTATTTTATGTACTGTCAATGCTAAAAGCATTCATCTGACTTTTAGAAGATACCTTTGTTTATTTTCTAGACATAAAAATGCCATGTGTGATCAGATTGCAGTAGCTGTCAGTGGACTTACAGCTGGACTCAGTGACTTCACCCAAACTCTTTGTATCTGAATCTCTGTGTGTCTTAAATCACAACAGAAAAACAATTACTGAAATGTATTGAATATTCATTTTGAACCTAGTGGTTCAAAGCCCAGACTTCCAGTCAAACCGCTTGTGTCTGAGTTCTGGTTCTACTCTGCCCCTTGTTAACTATGTGACTGCAGTGTCTCCATCTGTAAAATGGGAAGAGTAATTTGGGAGTTATTAAGTGGATAAAGTGAAAAAATACAATAAAACAGTCCATAGCACACTGTTAGACTATAAAAGTCTTAGCAATTTCTACTATTTTTTCCTATGTAGCTAATTTCTATTGTCCTTATTTAACCAATTAAAAAAGAAAAAAAACAAAAACAAAACTATATGCCTTGCCCAGGGCCACATAGTTTAACAATAGAGTCAGAGTTTCTAACATGGACATACTGCCTTCAGAACAAATGCTAGTAACTATTGCTCTATATAGTCTCCATTCTAGGGTTAATGTAAGACTAGTTCATAGTATTTTACAAAATTTAAAATTATAATCACTATGAATATGTAAGATGTTATTATCCATACAATAATAAGATATGATTAAAGATGACACTAATTTATTTCTTTTCCATAACTTGAAAGCTTTTAGCTATACCTTGAAACCTTTCAGCATACCAGTAATTATATTAATAAACATTTCTGTCATTTTATAATTTAGACAACCTTTCACATACACAAATTTGTGTAATTCTCACTATCACTTTCTTAGTTTGACAAAATCAGTATTATTATCTCTACTTTAAAATTGAGAATAGTGAGGATCATAAAAGGTAACTTGCTCAAGTATTCAAAGAGAACAAGTGTGAAGGTCTGAAGTCCTAAATCTTATCATTTCCTTTACTATCATACCCTACTGTTTATTAACAACTTACCTTTCAACTAATTGAAAACTAATTTATAATGAAATAAAAAATAATTTTACAATATAATAATAATTGCAAATATATGTATAAAAATATTAACATACATTTGCTTAGAATGACTAGTTGTACTGATATTCTTTCCCTTTCTTTTTTAAAGATTGTGATTGCTAGCATCATGTGCAGTTATAACAAAGATGACTGGATGGAACTCTCAAAAAAGGCTGAGGTAATGATTTCTTTAGTACATATTTATTTTCTTTCTTCCCCTCTATTTTTATTAGTTTTAAATAAAGAGCCACTGTGAAAAATAACATAATAGAACTAAAATTGAATGGAGAATCGTAACTTAAAGCATTTCTATTATAATTTGTTTACCCTGTGTTTTCATTAAAATGATGGAACTGTAAATTTAAAAGGAATCTATTCTATAAAAGTGGTCCCTTGGATTTCACACACTACCTAAAAATCTTTTATTCTATGAATCCATATACTCTTGATTTGCATATTAAGCAAACTGTATATTATGATGGATGCCATGATAAAATTTAATTCTACCTTTGAGAGTCTAACTTGATCTTACCTTGCCTTTAGGCAAACTAGTTTGACAGTGAGAAAAGAAATTTTGAATATAAAACTCTTGAATATTTAAAATGTAAAAGGTTCATTTAATACTATTCTAGTTTGAATACAGACATGCATAAAATGGTAGGACAGAATGCTCCTAAATGGAACACTAGTCAGCAGATTTTTCTGTAATATAAATTGAATCTTGCACAAATGCAAACAACTAACCATGTGCTTCAATTTGTTTTTCAAATAGAAAAATACATACTTAAAATTATACACTATGTCCATCATGTTGTCATGAAAAATACTCTAGACAGCTTTAGCTGGATGCCTTCAACAACCTTTCAGACATTTGCAAGACTAAATCTAACGATACTTAGGAACTAATGATGCTACATTTACAATATTATAAAGCTTTCTGCAGTGTTCAAAAATGTTGCTTGTGTATTTTACTTGGGTATCTAAAAATTGTAAGGGGAAAAATTACTTCTGGGACTTAGGGGGTGAAATTAAACATGATCAGTAATTGGCTCTGTGATCTTTGGTGCTGGGTCCATTTTATACATGTATTTACCTAATTGACCATGAAATCTTGCACGGAGTCTATGCTTGGCATGAGCTTTGCCAATTTTAAGCTGACTATGATGAATGACTTTATCATGCTCCTTGCTTCCTGCCTTTCTGTAGAATAAAATACTTTAAAAATTATTTTCTTCAGTAATGAGTATTAATTTTTAAATAGCAGTCTTGCTTTTAAAAACATCCTAACCAACTTAAAGATATTCCATGCATTTATCACGTTCCATATCTATTTTTAATTGCAATTGTATTTAATATAGCTTTCTATGTACTAGGAGCAAAAAAGAAAAGTGAGAGAAACAAAACAAAGGTATTTTTTTTTTTAAGAAATAAATAGACCTTTCAGTCAAAACAGTTTGTGAATCCACAGGAACACAATCTACCTACTGTGAAGTGGTGTCAATTAAAAACAAAATTCTCTACAATCTGAAAATGTAGACCAGTCAAGGGTCAGCTATCTCTTGAAGTATCTCTCCCCAAACCTACACTTCCCCTATGAGAGCAGATTATCAGTGGGATTCCATCACTGATAATATATATGGTAGGCCCCCAATAATATTTGGTAGAGACAGTATTAGATTTTGCTTTTATGAACACAAACTTTGAAAAAGATTAAAACAGATCATTTAATAATGGAAAAATTTTGATTAAAACAAGTGAAAAAAAGTGCTCAAGCCAAAGTTACTATTTAAGATACAGTTTACATTTCTTTGGGGCTGGTGATACTACGCTATAAGAAATTAGAACTATCACGTTGGTATTGCCAGCAGGCCACCAGCTTTACAGTCCCACAAATGACTTTGTTGTCGTGATGGATATACTCAAACTTATGGAGTTCCTCTCATAATAGATTAATTTTTGAATTACACAATAGAGATTTGAGGAAACCTGCTATCACTTTATATCTGGAGATAGAACTAACACATGTAAAAGGCATAAAGATCTAGTTATATTGTGGAAGAAGGTAAAAAATAAAAATGGACCAATTATGTTAGTGAAAATTTATACAAAGGAAAATATTATTATTTATTTGCATCAACGGATTGTTGAACAAATATTCAAGACCATGTGATTAAAAATGTAGATTCTGGGTAACTCTTAAAATATGGTAAGTTCAATTAGAGACTGTTTTCAAAGTTAACATTGATCCGGTGTGTCTTCTTTATCATACATATATTCTTTAGAGAGTTTTGTTTTCCCCTGGAAATAAAATCATACTAAATCTTCATTTTCACTCTCACCTTAGAATGCACATGCTTGTATTATCTTCTGTTATGCATTCCTCTACTTGGGTCAAATATGTCATGTTTCTTGAGTGTCATAAAAAAGCAGCATTTGGAAAAGTTTTCACAACTCTGTCAGATGATTAGCAGTGTTAGGCTACGCTCAGTTTTCTTGGTCCAGGTATCTCAACACAGACTCTTACTTTTCTGATACATTTCTAGATCAAATAGTAAAAAGGTGATTGCAACTAGGAAAAATTTTATTTATAAAGAAGGATAACATTGATAGCTATTTTCATTTTACACAAAGGGAGATTTATGAGGCCTTTACTGTACACAATTTCTTGACTAGCCAAATCAAAGGTGAATAAGATAGAACCTTCCTATGTAAATGGGTTCACAGTTTCAATGTCACCAGTATAGTCCAAATTGAAACACATTAAAAGCTCACAGTATTAAGTGAACTTATTTTAAAAGATATTGAATGTCTTTTTCAATGTCCATTATCTTAGAAAACAGGATTAATATGCGGATGCTTTATTATAGTCCCAGATCAGTTAGAATCGGGAAAATACAGAAGTGAAATAGGAAAATAAGGGAAAGCAGACATAGTAAATTATAAGACTCGCACCACTTCCTGAGGAAATGGGACCAATTGCTCAGTCTTATGGAACAGGAAGTGCTATATGGAATCACCCACTCACAGCAGTTTATAGGGGCGGAAAGGTGAAGATTGAGTTCTGCGGATGCCCTGTCTCTACTTCTCAAATTTCTCACCACCATAAGGCTTTACTTCCCACTGCACTTTCGGGTTGTATACCCTTCATTCTTTGGGCAGCTTCAGGGAAAACTAAGCCCCACATCATGTTGTGAGGGAAAGGCTTGAGCCTGTTGGTAAGATCTGGACCCTGGCACTCCTGGAGGTATAGTAGGGGCTGTGACAGCTACTGTGGAAGTTGTGTAATCCCAGCTACCTGGGAAGCTGAGGCTGGGGATTGCTTGAGTCTGTGGTACCCTGGGCAACGAGAGCCTGCGGTTCCATGGGCAAAAATAGTGATACCTTGTTTCAATAGATGATAGATAGATAGATAGATAGATAGATAGATAGATAGATAGATAGATAGATAGATAGATAGATAGATAGATAGATAGATAGATAGATAGATAGATAGATGATAGATAGGTAGGTAGATAGATAGATAGATAGATAGATAGATAGATAGATAGATAGATAGATAGATAGATAGATAGAATAAAATTAAGTGGTGGTCAGCAGCAGTGCCTGTTCTTAGTTTTTAATGTCTGTCCTGTCTATAGTCAGGCAGGCTCTATGGGTTCAGAGAGCTGTCTACTTCTCTGTTTTATTTTCCATTCTAATGTCAGAGCATAGAAACAAGAGGGTGTTCCTCAAATGTTTATTGAATGAGTGAAAGAGAGGTGCAGGTTGGGTATATTGGCATGTGAAAAGGAGAAAGTGGTACTTAATTTGTTGCCAGTGTACTAAGGTTATTAAAATGCAAAGCTGAAATCTTTAATTCAGAGACTTGATGAGAGATTGCTAAATTAGTAGAATAAGACAAGAAGAGTCCAGCAGTGAGACACAGGCGTTAAAACTAAGCAACCACACTATTCCTAGTAGGTTCAAAATAAACCACTTAGAAGTCAGATTCTCATAATTTTTTGAATCTGGGCTGCAGGATGTCATGAAATTCAATGTTTATTAGAACTAGGAGATTTAAAATAGGCTGGAGGGAATAAAAAAACATAAGTACATTACAGAAATATATTGGACCACTTCAATAAAAGATCCTAAACTGGTACTGTAGGGAGGATAGAACATTATTAGGAAAGATGGGTGCTTAATTGGAGAAAAGAGATGTGTATTATTGTGTCCAGGGTGCCCAAGTCAGTTTTGTGTTTACCTATCCCAGGTTCACTTCAGAGTGATTTGACATTCCAGAGAACTCTATCTCCAGTTTGGAAAATTGAGACTCGATGACAGTGTTGGTACCTATCAATATTGGACACTGTGTGTCCTTTAGATAGGGGAAATTAAGAGAGCATCTGGGAGAGCACCTTCCATGCTATACAAGGAAGCACCTTCCTCACTCTGCGTGAGCTCTGATGCCCTTTGCTATTCTAGTATCCATGTGAGCATAGCTTTCCCACTTGAATTCTAAAACTACACCACTACCACTGTTCTCAGAATCTTCAGAAGCATTTTCTTCCTCTCCCTCATGCCACAGTTATAGATAGTATAGTGCACCATGAATGACTGCAAATCCCTTTTCGTATCAAGACTCAAGAATGGCAACTTGGAGACTTTAATCAGATAAATGGATAGATGAATAGGTAACAGTAACTGCTTATGCTTAGTATTTACTACAGTCTAGCCTCTCTTCTAAAGTTTGTTTACTTTCCCTCATTTTATTTTTATCTTACAGAAACAACATATGAGCAAGGTCTATTGTTTTTCTCCTCTTAAAAATAAAGGAAATTGAAGCAAAAAGCATTAAAGAATATGCCCAAGGTCACATAGTTGGCATGTGGTATAAGTGGGTGTCTTACCCAGACTATCTCTCTCCAGAGACAATGTACTAACAACATATACTTTTTTCTATGTATAGATAAATGGACGATAGATTCTATGTGATACTAGAAACAGCTCATTTTCTATGTCACTCCTTCACTTGATTACTTTATTATATAATCATTTAGGTGAGGTAGAATTAACTCTGAGCTAAGTGACTAAACGAAAAAGCTTGTGACTAACAGGAGTCAGAATGCATGCCCAGTTTCAGTTAATTTAACATTTCATACTAATTCAGCAATTAAGGCTTTTTGAATGGTTATAGTCTCTGGGAAATAGAATTACCTGCCGTTTAAGGCAGTGTACATCCTGTGGCAAGAATCTCTAAGTATAGCCGAGTGAATATTCCTGACTGCTTGCTATCATTATGAGCTCAGTTTTTTTTTTAAGGCCTGTATGCTTATTTTAAAGGCCCTTCCAGATGTCTTGGGTAAGTTGATAACTTTATCTATATGTATAAAACTGGGGAAATTTTTAATACTTAATCCCTGAAAAGAATTTAAATTGAATAGTTTTAAAAGATTTTGAATTTTACTTACATATAAACTTTAAAGTTTAAACTATATTGTTTTTCTGAACCTACCATAAGAAGTCCAGCCATCAAATAAGTGACTTCTAATAAGTTATGATAATGAGAAGAAAACACAGATGCTGGATTCAGAGTTCTTGGGTATATAGTTCTACTCTAATTCACAAAATATGGTGAGTTAGATCATCACTTGAACTCTTTGTACCTTAGTTTGTCCTTTCTACTATCTATCTTAAGCACATTACAAATACTCAAGAATAGTAGTTTTTATTATCTATGAAGTGTAGGTTTGGATTTAATTTTAGGAAATGTATGAAATGTAAATATGTGTATAAATACCACCTATAGCTTATCTATGTTGCTGAATTGATTTGATATTAGTTACATGTTTCAACTAAATAGAGAAGTCTAATGAAAACATGGGAAATAGCTATGAAATCATAGGAGAGGGGCAGTGTTGTATTTAAAATTGTAATCTTTTTATTAAGCTGGTAATTCCCATGTGGCCTGGTTTTAAGAAAGGTCATGTTAGCAGATGGAAACAAGGAAGCTCACCAACAAGTCCAAAGCATCCCCTACTTGCTTTGCAGGCTGAGTATTAGAGATCAGAGTCTACTAGGTTGTGTTTTGTTAATCTTCACTGCCAGACCAACAGGAAAAAAGGTACATGATTCATGGCCATTTTCAAATACCTGAAGCATTTTATAGCTGAATTAGAAAAGCAAAAATTCTAATCAAACTCATAAAATAGTGTGAATGATCAAATGAACTTGCACAAATATGCAGAGGGAAAAACAGATTCGCTAATAAATGGATATGGGCAAGAAATTGGACCGAGAAATAGCTAATTTGAATTCTTAAGTTTGTTGAAGTCTGATTTAAAATTCATAAGGCAGGGAAAAAATAGGCTAAAATCTTGAACAGTTGGAAGCGAGACCTTGAAGAAACAGCTGTTAAGCTAAGGAAAGATCTGATGTACTTAGAAAATAGTAAGCTATTTTTAATCTTTTTCATAATGTGACAAACATTATAATATTAGGGAAACTGATTCAAGACCTAACTGACCTTACTTTAAAAGAAATTCTGGCATTGAAGAATCTCTATTTAAAGTTAGGTAAAATAATACAAGGCATGAATCATTTAGTTTACCCACTTTCAACTTTCTTTATTAAACTCTAGAAGCAATATTTTGCTTTTTCTTAGAAAAAGCACAAGACTTCTAAAAGTGTTTTCTAGAAAACTTCTATAAGTTCTGTGGTTCTCAAGGTATTCTAAGAAATTTACAGTGAACTGTTTGGTTTATTTATGCAGAATCCATTTGTATATCAATGAATAAGGAGTTAAATAAGAAGGTTCTCCATGTAATTATTACATAACACAAAATTACCAGTACCTCATGTTTCTTAGTATGGACTTGGTTTAATACAAAACAATTGATTTTCAGTTAAAAACATTAGACATTTTGTTAATTCACTCCACTTAGCTTCTACGTTTCTCTTTGCACCCCTTCCAGTAGCAGTTATCCAGAATTCATAAGAAATCTTTCTATAAAAATAGAAGCTGTATAGGGCAGATAAATGTGATACCAAACAGACCTGAGTGAATATCTCTGCTGAGTCACTTAATAACCAGACTGTCATTTAACTGCCCTGTTCTGGGATTCCCTTGACTGTAAAAACAACATCATCATTATCCAAGGATTATGAAATTAGAGTGAACAAATATAAAACACTTAGAATACCATCACATTACTAGTAGTCAAATATTTGTCGTTGACATTTTTGTTGTACACACTCAGATTTTTGAGAATCGCAATATTCCTTACCAATTAGCAGTGATGCAGATAACAAAATAATTCCAATGAGACAAATATGAGCTTTGGTGCATTTTCAATGGTAAAAATATCAGCACACAAATAATGCTTTGATTTTACTTTCGTTTTTCTTCCACATTTGAAAGGCTTCTGGAGCAGATGCCCTGGAGTTAAATTTATCGTGTCCACATGGCATGGGAGAAAGAGGAATGGGCCTGGCTTGTGGGCAGGTAAGGACCTCAACTGCTGCTGAGAGAGAGAGAGAGAGAGAGAGAGAGAGAGAGAGAGAGAGAGAGAGAGAGAGAGAGAGAGAGA